>JBBYHH010471461.1:0-11298 GCA_038382905.1 Daphne laureola
AATGCACCGTAAGGAAGCCGGATCCGTAAGGTCTTAACAAAGGACCGAACAATTTAGGAAATTGTTGCTATTCGCTACGGTATGGGGAGTATGGCGAGCGCGTCATGGGAGGAAAACGATGGAGTTTGTTGAAGATAACTCCAGAGGTTCAAGTGATATCTCACTTTTGGTGCATGTTTTTTTTACATCTGGGGGCACAATTTTATTTATTACTATTTCTTAAGGTTTTTTTGAATTTTTTTTGGCTAATTTTTAAAAATTTACATTATACTTGTTGGAGTATAATTTTTATATATATATATATTAATAATAAATAAAAGCTATAAAAAGAAGTGTTTGTGGAAGGAGGACACGTTATTAGATTAGATAATATTTAACCATATATAAATTACTTAATTTTAAGCATAAATTTATAATTTATTTACAAGTGTAAAGTGTAATAATTTTTTAACTAATTTAAACTACATAACTAAATACTTTGATAAAATATTCAAATTTTATAAAATACAAAACTTCTACGGAGTATTTGTTAGGAGAAATGATTTATTTTATTAATAATGGTTAACCACTTTATAAAAAAATATGACTATTTCTTACTTTAATTTTATTAAGATTTTAAGTTATATATGATAAAATAACAAGTCTTATTATTTCAATAGAAAATAGTCATAACCAAAGAATAACACAAGTGTTTTACCACCTGATGGGCTGCGGTACACGGGCCATGGGCTGCATTATTGTTTGTTCTATGTGTTAGTGAACCTTTAAATTTTGTATTGGTTTTTAGAATGACCCCTATATTATATTTATATATAAAAAAAAATACTATTACTATGATCATGTATCCTAAAATTTTATTAGGATGGTGGGCCCACACATGGTGCGCTGGGTATGTTTGGTGATTTGTAACCGGGAGTTTGTCGTCCAGATAACTCTTGCTGTATAATTATGGCCTTAGTCCCTAATCTCTGGGGACTAGACGAAAGATTAATAAAATATCCATAATTGCCGTTCAAAGAAAAAAAAAATACTAGTATCCTCGTTTCAGTAAATATGATATATTTGATTTAATGTATATAAAGATTAAAAAATATTATTGATTTGAATATAAAAAAGTAAAGTAAATATATAAGATAAAAGTAATTTTTTAAGTGAAAAAAAAGAAGAGATAATAAAGTAAAATTGATGTATAAAAATTTCTTGAAAATGTAACATTTATTTTATTGAAATAACCTGAAAATGAAAATGTACGAGTTTTGCTTGTAACGAGTGAGTATAAGTTACTCTCTCCGTATCACCTAATATAATACATTTGACTGAGTATAAAAATTAAAAAATATTATTAATTTGAGAGTAAAAAAATAAAGTAGATATATAAGATAAAAATAATTTTTTTGAGTTATAATAAAAGTGGAGAGTAATAAGTTAAAGTTAATGTGTAAAAAAATTCTTAAAAAGAAACGTTTGAATTTTGGTGAGTCAACTCAAAAAGAAATACGTATGAATTTTGTTAATACAAATAGAGTAATTAATTTTTTTTTTTTGTATTATTATTTTATATTAAGTTAATTAAAATTTACTAATTAAAAATAGTAGAGACAGACAGGTCACAGGAGAATTCCATAGCGGCCAGCATTAGTTTTGTTGTACCTTTGCTGTACCTCCCCAATTTTTCTCTTAAATTATTTCAGCCCTCTCCTTTATAAATAACCCCTCCGTTCTCCTTCTACTCTCACCTCCAGCTACCGCCGTCTCCACCACGGCGCACCCAAAAAGTTACATCAACAACCCAATTCCGGCGACCGAACGCTGAAACCAAAGCTCCTATCTTTTCCTCAAAAACCTTTCGCTTCGTCCTTGTATGGCAGTGAGCTTTCTTGCACATGAGGTATCCGACCTCTGCCTCGGGAAGCCGGCGCTGAAGTCCCTCTCCTCCTCGGCCACCGTCGCCGATGCCCTCTCCGTTCTGAAAGCTTCCTCCGAGACCTCCGTCAGCATCTGGAGCTGCAACCACGGAGCCAAAGCTCCGGGGTTTAGCCACGACGACGAGGACGGCGATTCCTGCAAATGCGTCGGCAAGATCTCCATGGTCGATGTGATTTGCTATCTCTGCAAAGAAGAGAACCTCGCGTCGCCTTCCTCTGCTCTGAGAAAACGCGTCTCCGCCATTCTTCCTCGGATTCCTGGCTGTATTGTTCACGTGGAGCCCTCTTGCAGGTAATGGTCTATGATCCGGTTTTTTCCTCTGTTCTTATCTTCGTCGAGTATCTTCTGTATTTTGTCCTTTTCTGTAATTTTCCCCCACTTATTTCAAAGCTGCAAGATTCTGGGTTTTTTCTTGAAGTATTCAAAATTAGAACTTGATTATCCCCAATTGACGTAATCTGGTTTGGAGAAAGGGACTCAGTTTAGTTGTTTAATGTCGTAATTGACTTTGGGAGCTACAATTGGGCTAATTCAGCAGTTTGAGTTTGGGTTTCAAGTTTAAACCTAACACTGATTCTGGGATTTTGATTAAATGTGATCAGATTACAGGAAGCAATAGATCTCATATAATCCGATTCTGAGAAAGTGAATCAGTTTAGCTGTTTAATAACCTAATTGACTTCGGGAGCTACAATTGGATTAGTTTAGCTGTCAATTGAATTAATTTAGCTGTCATTTTTTCATCAGAAAAAAGGGAAAAAAAAACCGTCATTTTGTTTTGGAGTTGTTTGATTTGGGTTTGAGGTTTAAACCTAACACTGATACTGGGATTTTGGTGAAATGTGATCAGATTACAGGATGCAATAGATCTCATGCTTGAGGGGGCTCAGAATCTAGTAGTTCCAATCAAGACAAAGATCAGCACTAAGAGAAAACTTCTCCAGAAATGTTCACCAACAATCACAATCCACAACAACCGCCAATTCTGCTGGCTAACTCAAGAAGACGTAATCCGGTTCCTTCTGGGTTCGATTGGTCTCTTTACCCCAATCCCTGCACTCTCCATTGATGCACTTGGCATTATCACTACAACAACAGTCTCTGCAGTGAACTACCATTCCCCTGCCTCCGCAGCCTTAGGGCCCATCTCCCGCGCCCACGCCAACCAGACCTCTGTTGCGGTGGTTGATTGCGATGGGGTGTTGATCGGGGAGATCTCCCCTTCCACCCTCTCATGCTGCGATGAGACGGTGGCAGCTGCCATCACCACCCTGACCTCGGGTGACCTGATGGCCTACATCGACTGTGGAGTCTGTGGAGGCCCACCCGAGGACCTCGTTCGGTTAGTGATGTCAAGGCTGAAGGAGCGAGGCCTGAATGGGGTTCTCGAACATTTTTTGATGTCCATGAACTCATCAGCCTCGCTCACCTCCTCATCTGATGAAGAGTCGTCCGTCTTGTCACCGGTGTCTACGCTACCGCGGGCAGGGAGGTATAGCAGGTCAATGAGCTATTCAGCAAGAATGGTGAAGAGAGCCGAAGCAATAGTATGCCATCCCAAGAGCTCACTTGTGGCTGTGATGATTCAGGCAATTGCACATAGAGTGAACTATGTGTGGGTTGTAGAGGAAGATTGTGGCTTGGTTGGAATTGTAACATTTTCTAACATGTTAAAGGTCTTCAAGGAGCATTCAGAGGCCATAGCCTAGAAAGGTGAGATCATGTTCTGTTTTTTTTTTGTTTTTCGTTTTTTGGAAGTTTTCATGGCTTCCATCTACTTAAGGCTTTAGATTGAGCTGCCATTGATGTGAGCTTAGAGTGTTACTGATAAAACTAGTGGGAAGTTTCTGTGAATAGGAAACTCTTACTGTTGTAGCTTGTGACATCTTAACTTGGGGTTTCACTGTGAATCATGTCAAAGTGAGAATTCTTGGATTTGAATGTATCAGCTGCTGTAATCTGGTGTGTTCAACAGTCCATTTGCCTTGGAAAATCCTTAGATTCATTCATGTTATTCTAGTGGATCAATCACTTGAAAATTAATCCAGTTGAACTCGTGAATGGAGGATTCAGATTATTGTAACATTCAGGCTCATTTCGTTGCATAACTGTGTTAATTTAGTGAATTAATCACTTAGATTAGTTTCGTAGATAAAGAACAGTTAGCCACTTTTGTCACATTTAATGTTATTGGTTTGGATATGATAACCGATGTAAAATAAAATATCATAAAAAAAATTATATTAATAAGATATTTTCCATTTTGATACACAACCTGTTTTATGAAAAGTAATTACAATTTTCAATTTTCACTGTTTTCATAGTTTTTTTTTTAATGTATATTTAGGTGTCTGAGATAGAATAAGTATTACGATTAATGTAAATGTGTAAACATGAAAAGGTACAGAAGTATTATGAGATTTTTTTTAACGTTTACATAAATAGAGGATTGTTTTATATTTAAATTCAAACGTATGAGATTAATATACAACAATCATAAAAATAATTGATTAAGAAAAATGAGGTTAATAAATAAGCAGATAAATTTTATATTTAAATGAAAATGTGTAGGGTTAATATGCACAAATAAAAAAATAAAGAGAAGAAAAATATAAAATTAATAACACGAACCATTAAAACAAGGATTAAAAGATAAGTTATTATATTAAATTAGGAGCTAATATGTAAAAATCATTAAAAATTAGGGGAATTGTGAGTTATTTTAGAATAATTAAAGTTAATAAATAAAATTAAAAAAAAAAAAAACAGGTAATGACGAAAATACTTTTCGTTAGCTCTACAAATGTACTCCATAATTGTAGTGTGAATTGCAATTACTTTTTAAATTATTGTTATTAAATTATGAGATTAATTGAATTAACATGAAAAACGTAGTTTGGCATTAACCGATTCAGACTGTAGTTTATCCTTATTTGAATACGAGTATCTCTTTTATTTCATCCGTCAAAAGTATTGTTGTTTGTAAGCCCGGAATGAAGATCCTGTGATGTGATATGTGAATGTCTGAAGGGGCAAAAGTAATCCGTATTATTCATCAACTTGGTAATAAGTAAGCAAAGTGGAACACGTATTCTTGAAAAAAAAACAAAACCAAAACAAAACAAAGCAAAAAGAAAAGTGGAAGAAAAGGGGTCATTTTCATGTCATCTCATCGTGGTTTTCTTTTTTTTCATCTTTTTTATTATTTTTTCCTAATTTTTTATCTGATGAAGACAGAAAGCAGTGCTTTTTATGAAACTTCTCAAAATTAAAAAGAAAAAAATGTAGTGGATAAGTAAAAAGCAAATATCAATGAAGATTGGACCTTAAAAACCATATAGTTGGGTGGTTATGTTTTTAAGGATATGTAGTGAAATCTTGAACCTTCTATAATCTCATTCTCAAACCTTCAAATGTATACATAAAAAAAATACTGGTTCCTTTTAAAGTGAATCACACTTTTGAATTCTTTTATGTTCTGATTGCATCTAATTTTCATATTTTAAAGTTATTATTTGATTCAAATATTTATAAAAATAAATAATGTAAAAAATTACAAAAAAAATGTATCTTCAAAAGTTATATTCCAAATTATGATAGATACAAAAAATATTTAATTTTAGATGTCTATCTAGATTTTATTTCCTTCGTGTTATTGTTATAAGGAATGTTTTTTTTTTTTTTTGCATTTTTCATCATATTCATTTCATATTGGATCAACATGAGTAATTCAATAAAATTTTCGCAGACGAATATTTACTCTTTGTCTGTAAAACAACTAAAAGAAATTGTGCAATATTTAAAATATGGATGAAGTATTATTTTTAAAAAATTGCTCCATCTATCTCCGAATAATGTTTCACTTTTTGTGGTGCGTAAAATTAAGATGAATGTATAATTTTATATAGTTAGTTTGACACAATTACCCTTAAAGTTGCACAAAAACAAAGATAGAAAATGTAAATGCAATGTAGGGATAGTTTGATAACTTTTGAGGATAGAAATTTCCATTTTAAAAAAATGTATAGTTTTTCAGGATTAGTCTAAAAAAGAATTGTAGTTTTTCATAGAGGAACAAAGTAAATATTGAGAAACAAAATATTAGTATTTTGTTATTCCATTTATCCTATAAAAATTGAAATATTTTTCTCTTTTAGGTTATCTTTGAAATTGTTGTTACATTTTAAGTTTTAATTTTCTGGAAAGAAGGGAATTCTACTCCTATAATTTCATTAATAGTAAAAACGCACAAATACACTTACAAATTTAAAAATCTGATCCATAATGCTACCAAGAAAAAGATAAATTGACATTAAAAAGGTTTTTGATTCTGTATTCTCTGGGTGTTTTCTATGTTTAATACGTCACAATTAGATGTATGCAAGAAATTCGGTCCGATTTCCTTTCGGACAACCATTTTCCCTCTCACTAGGAAACCCGCTATTAGGCATTCTCGTGCTCTAACAATGAATCCCTTGAGGTATAAACAACAAGAAATAACTACTAATGGATCGAATAAGGTTCTCTTGAGCTCCTAAACGATCCACCAATCGAATCTTCTAAGTCTAATTCGTCGGAAGCCCTCTAGAGCATTCCGAAAAATACCAAATCACATGTAAATGTAGGGCTAGCATACTACACACATGCTACATGATGATACAAGTCGAGAGATTCAATATCTAATCAAACAAATCATATTAAGCATAGATTACCTCATAAACAAGCTAACCCTAGGAGATCATAGACTACTACTCACTAAAACACATGCTAATAAAAGAAATCAGCATGCAAACAGAGGTAAACACGATATTAATAGATAAAGAGATAGAGATAGAGATCACTCTAGAATGCTTGATCATGAAGAAAACTCATGATCTCCCATGGAAGAGGCTCAAATCCTCAAAATTACTCAAAATCTTCAAGAAATTCATAGCTCCTTAATAATATGATATAAACTTACCCTAAATCACTATATATACTACTAACTAAAGTCCTAAATGACCCTAGACACTTTGGTCATGTTAGGCAACTAAAAATGGGTTAAAATGGTCTTAATACTAGCCTCTAATTCGGTTACAAAAAGTACTACTGAGAAAATGACATCTAATTGGAAGGAGAGAGAAGGTTAGAGGAGCTAGTTACTGGCACCAAACTAGCGCCTTAAACCAGCACCTCCCTCACAACGGGTGTAGCAAGTTGCGCCTGTATCCAGTGCATGGTTGCGCCTTGCCCAGTGCCTGGTTGGCTACATACTGGCGCTGGGAACGGCTTGGATGCGCTTGGCTTGTAAATGGCGCCAGTTTGAGGCGCCAAACTGGTGCCTTAAATTGGCACCGACCTTCTTCCGAAATTGCACTCTACTTTCTCAATTTGTGCAATTAGTCCCTCTCAGTTCTTCTCTTGGACTCCAATTTTCCATTTTAGCTCGGGATGCTCTTCAATGCTCCGCACTTTACCATTTTTCATCCCGAACCTCCAATTTAAGTTTGTTTTATTCCTTTTTCACCTCAATGATGTGCATTCTGCAAAAGATAGATAAAATAGATAAAATGCACTAGTGACATTCTAAAATAGGCATAAATGATGAAAATTGTGCCTTAAATACCCTAAAAATGTGTGCGTTTTTACACACTCATCACACCCCCAAACCCAGATCGTTGCTAGTCCCGAACAACGACAACATCTAGCAAAGTGAAAAATTAAAGATCTCTAACTTTAACCTCTTAAAGTATTTACACAAAAACACTCTTTTTGGTGTAGGAAAATCAAGAAAATCAAAATGTGTGTGCAACCTAAGAATCAACATGTTCAACATAGCTTGAGTAATCCTAACGAAAGATCCACAACTTGTAAAATGTGCAAGTGAACCAAATGTGAAGGATTGCTTAACATGAATGCATGGCGAAAATCAAAGAGGCACATTGATCTTGAGCACTTATTGCTTCTAAAGAAAGCATAGACTCCTACTTTAATGAAATTCTTTTAGCCCCAAGATTTAGCTAGTGAATGCGGGTTGCCCATTGCTCAACATTTTTTATTCCATTTATTCACTTACTTCTCTTTTTGTGGTATTTTTTTGTTTGTTTTTACATCCTTTTTTTTTTCTTGGGTGCTTTTCTGTTTTTGCATCCATTTTTAAGTTGTGTGAGGATGAGTGCATAAGATCTTAAAGTAGGATCCTAGTAGAGGGACTATAGGCCATGAATACGGTGTAGCAAAAAACATGTCTAAGTATCATCCCAGACTCAACCACCTTAAGGTACGATTTAACACATACTTGTACGTTAAGTTCGCATTTGGAAGAGGGAGTTAGGCCAAGCCACATTTTTTATGCTCATTCTAAATGGACTAAACTTAGAGTACAAGTATTAGGTTCAAACCTAGCAAATTCCCATTCACAAGCTAACTAAATCAAGGTTCCTACAATTTCCATTAACTTAGTTTTCTAGCCCTCATATGTGAAGCTTTTCATGCTTAAGGACCAACTTGAATCCTAAATTAGCACCATACAACACTCAAAACAAAACTTCACGTAAAGTCCACGAACATCCTACAAGTAAGATCCATCCCTAGAAAAGCTCAAACCATGCTATACAACATGCAATTCCATTATAGAAAGCATACACACTCATCATATTCCACATAAAACATGCCTACAAAATTGTTCAAGTTTCTAATTTTTTTGTATTTTAGGCAAAGTTTACGATTTTTAGGGTTTTTTTTAAAAGAAATTATGTACATCATAGAAAAGATAAAACTAGATGCTTGAGTGGTGATTAGGACTCAATACTCATCAAAGGCATGATCATTCCAAACTCCAATCAATACAACCAAATCCCGCACAAACCAAATTGAAGCATGTCCTCATGTGATGGAAGGAGATATAAAAAGTTAGGAGAATTGAGAATCATACTTTGGGGGCCAAGGAGGCCCCCTTCATGGATTTGAGGTGCGGGCAACAACTACTTGCTCCTGGAGTTCCGCAAAGTATGAAGAATTGGTCCATCTCCTTTCTTTTCAAAGTACCTAAAGTTTTTGCAATTAGTACTTTGTAGGGAATGTGATTCACAAAAAAAAGGTATTTACAAAGATCACACTCAAGATGTCATTTTTAACTTGCATGTTATCATGAAAGTGCAAAGATTCAGAACATAAAAGTCACCATGGATGCAATGCACACTAAGCATGTGACATGAATGCAAGAGAGTCATTATGTGGAAATATGCAATTTGAGAATTGAGCTAAGATATCATGTTCAAATTTTAGCATGTCATGAAACATATTTTTAGCATGTCATGAAACATATGTATCAAATGTTAATATGTCATCACACTGAACATATCATCAATGCAACATACAAGTGTGATGTAAAAAATGCTCATGATATAGCATACAAGACATGAAGCTCAATTTTTGCATTTTTCATTTCATTTCAAGTGCTTGCTCTATTTTTTTTCAATTAAACTCACAAATCATGGAAATAATTAATTTCAAGATGCTTAGATCTCATACATCATCACACATTCAGCAAGCATGCTTAAGAGAAGAGACAAGGTAATCAAAGAAATTTACAACCTCTAACTAGCATAATGATGCTTGTACTCTTCAAAGGAACGTGTAAAGGTGAAATTGTACTTTTCCCTCCATGTGTGAGGATGTTGGTTGTTCATGCCTTATCAATTGGAGGAAAAATGGTGGAGAATTTGACGTTTCTTGTGCCTCAAGGAAGAATTGGAGATAAACTTGTTAAAGGGGCAAAAATTAGAGCAGAAGCATTTCTGAATCATAAGTGGGCATGGCACTAGATTCATGCGCCAACAACTGGCGCCTTGTGGATTTTTTCTCAAAAACTTACGCCTGATGGCGCCATATGTCGCCTCACACCAGCGCCTCCGCTTTGCATTTTTCTTCATTTTTGCTCCCAGACTTGCGCCAGCTTCCTCATAAGGCGCTATATGTGGTGCCTGAGACTAGCGTCTCTTCTTCAACATTCTTCTTCGATCATCATTAAGTGGCGTCAAGAGTTGTGCATGGTGCCACAATATAGCGCCTGGACTGGCGCCTTGAGTAGTCTGGATCTCTTCCTTTTACTTGCCTTCATCACATTTTGGACCATTTTCTCCAATTTTTCATCAAATTGTTGTTTCCTTCCATTGTTGTGCTCCAATTAAGCATCCAAGTCCCTGAAAAGGTCTCAACCAAACTAGTTAGGTTTTATTAGACCAAATTTTAAAAACAGCCTAAACAATTAATATAAAGAAGCACATAGATACTTAAACCGTTGGCGTACCTCCCATAAGCGCCATGTTTCTCGCCTTTGGCTAGGCATGGGTGATTAAATCAAGTTGGATCAACTTAGGGGAGCACTGAGCTCTGAATGGTCTGAGGTGGTGTGGGTGGGTGCTTGAGTTTCCATCTCTTGTCCTTCATTTTCCACACGTAGACAAAAGGGATGCCCTCTAGCTTTGTTCTTCAATTTCCTTATATCCATTGTCTTTCTGACTTTTCCCTTCTTGTTCTTGTTAGAAGTGGTACTAAGTGCTTGAATTGGGCTCTCAAAAGCCATGTTAACCTTACTAGGTTTTGTAGGGTCATTCTCTTTGCTCAAGTGCCCTCCATTGGTCTCTTTGATGGAGTGTACATCCTTCATCATATCGGTGAGGGGCTGGAGTGTCCTAACTTCCTCACCAATTGTAGTAGAAAGAGGCCCCTGGAGTTCCTCATTCTCAATATCATCCCTGCCCTTAACTTATTTCCAATCGAAATCTTCCTTCTCAAGCAAATTCATTGCCTTCAAGTGTTCTCTCTCTTTGATTTCTCGATCAACCTTAGCATTCCACTCAGCCTTTTTCTTTTCTCGCATCTCATACTGTTCAAGCCCGAAGCATTCCACCAATTCACCATTCGAAACCTTCATTGAATCTTCAAGCTTGAATTTCACTTCTTCATCTACTACCTTGAGGGTAAGGCATCCTTTCTCTACGTCAATCATCGCTTTTCCGGTTGCTAAAAATGGTCTCCCAAAGATGATAGGCATGCAGGTATCTTGCTCCATGTCAAGGATAACGAAATCGGTCAAAAAATAAAATTTGTCCACCTTGACAATTACATCTTCGATGATGCCCTTCGGATATGTGAATGGCCTATCCGCTAATTGTAGACATATGAAGGCTGACTTAACTTCCCCCAAACCCATCTTTTGGCATACCGACCAAGGCATAAGGTTGATACTAGCTCCGAGGTCGCATAATACCTTATCACAATTGTTACCACCACCCCCGCGCTGGACCCGGCAGAGGCGCGCATGCCGGTCGGGAACAGGGGTGGCGGGAACTGGCGACTCGCCTAACCTTACTTAACTGACCTAACGCA
>JBBYHH010471572.1:0-11298 GCA_038382905.1 Daphne laureola
TTGAGTTACATTCAAGAATTACGTTTTGTTTCTTTCGCGCAGATTTCTGCACGTGCTTACTCGTTCTAGGCTTTCTCATGTCCACCTTTGAATTTGCTTCCTCATCAGCATCTTCATCACTTATGGTGGTTATTTGTTGGGAACTTTCCTCAGTGCTGACAAGGGTTTTCCACTCAGAATGATTCAGTTTCTCAAGTGCTGACCTGTACAGATTTTCTGCTCGGCAAAGAATTTCCATTGAATCCTTCTCTCCTCCTCTGGCAAAAAGGCTACGGTATAAATGACCATGTTGATAATCAACATTAGCTTCCAGCATTAGTTTGCATTTTAGACAAGAAAGGTTCGTGAACTTATCACTGATACACTGTTTGGCTGTTTTCACTTCCTTTTCAGCCAAATCCCATAGTCCTTTCTTACGGTATAGGTTCCCTGATAGAATAGAGAGAGAAATGTAAGCTACCAAAATTTCAACTCTTCAGGGAGTAAAGTATATAGTAACAGAAACAGAGAAGACATAGCATTAATAACTCTCATGCCTAATGCTGTAGAGAAAGCAACTTCAAACAGTGGCAAGCTCTGTAAATGGGCAATATTCCTTCCCCATGATAAAAATATTTCCGCCTCAACTCCATTTCCGAAAATTTCATGCAGTGCTCCAACCTGGAACCAAAACGTTTGATCACCGGCAAACAACACAAGATGGTACAGAAATGGTATATATTATATAGGGAATGAGTACAACTGAAACCTGAAATATGCTCTCCAAGTAGCATTGAAGTGCATTCCATGGACTAAGATAGTGGCTATCAAATCCCATTGAATTACCATTAAACGACCAAATCTCTTTAGCGACTCTTCCAACAATATGAAGATTTTGAGGGACACAAGTAAGCCTCTGAATCATGTTACCCACTACATCATATTCTGCAGCCTGCTGCTCAACAGAGTACCTAAATTTCTCCTGAAAGAGTTGAGCTCGGAACCGATAGGCTTCTTTTGCATATGTAAGAGCCTAAAAGAAGAGGCAAATCAATCAAAATCGTGTCAAAGGCAGGAAACTCAAGCATGGATTCTACAAAGGAAACTTTCAGACGAGCATAACCATATTAGAGATCAGTCAGACTTCAGATGTGAACAAAGTCTACTAGAATAAAATATACTAGTACAACTTAAAGCCAAGATAGAGCATACAAACTGTTATCGACATAACCTGAAAATTTACATGATCCGTGCACAAATTTTACATGTGAACCCTCAAGAACTAAAATCTTTTCATTTCCACACATAAAAGATCCTTCAACGAAATTTTTTCGATTGATGAAAGGAATAGTATTGCTAATCAAAGAAATTTACGGCAACCTTACCTCTAACATACGTCCACTGGACATAAGTCTTTCAGACAAATCATAGTACAGATATCCAGCAAGAAACAGAGACCGATTTGGCACTGGATTCTGTAAAGAATGCAGGCATAATAATTAAGCAGCTTGTTTTAACCATACTTGAGAGATGTGAACATTCAAATAAACAAAACTAAGCAATTTACGCTTACAATTAAGAGAAGCTCAGAAACGACCTCCTTTACATCTTTTACTGTCACTTCTGGCCAATAATCTCGTTCATGATTGTTAGATACATGTGTAAAGTTGACAAAGAAAAAGGAGAAACTCTGTTGAAGTCCAGCAAGTAATGGTTGAGAGCCATTTAGACAATTGTCCCAAAACCTTACATGTTTACAGTTTTCTGCAAGCTCCTCTGAGGAAATCTTGACAAAAATATCACTGATAGGAGAGCCACAAAGCCCATGAGATAGCCTTCTAGCTTCCCACAAAATTGCTACACATTTTTCCACTGCAATATTTGTTAATTTACACAACCTAATCATTAGCTGATATATGCTTCCGTGCATTTTTGTATGGCCCTGAAAATAATTGGTGAAGCAAGTAACCAATAAAAAACCAAAAAACACAGTTATATACATTTAATATCCCAGCTAATTACTCTACAGAAGATGACAAAATATACTCATATATAAATGACAAGTACACACAACTGATAAAAGATGATTTTGAGACAACACTGAACCAAAAAAATTAATACCAACGTATTATACCTTCACAGACAGCAGGTCCATTACATTATATAGCAACAGGACTATGCTTCCTGAAACTGAATTCAGCTCATGACCTACATCCGGCATGGATATGTTCAACCAATGATCCAATGCAGCACTGACATCTTGAAGAACTCTCTATTGATAACGGAAACAGAAACACATATTAAATTATCTATGATTCCTCTCAAAAATCATAAGAATACTACTGTGAAGAGGCACAAGCACTAACCAGCCAACTCTACCTTTGAGTTTGGTTCAGCTTCCTGAGTACATAATGCTCGTAAGCTATAGGCAACAGCTAGCTGGTGAAAGAGGGCAGTTCTGCTGAAACTTTTTTCATTGCACAGTTTCTTCTGCTCAGTAAACAAGTAGCCAGGATTCAGAAGACAATTTGATCACACATGTTTTTCCTGAGCACACAATGTTTGTTATTCTAAAAATTATCATGAATGAAAGAAAAACATCTCGAAGGAACTCCGTCTCACCATTATGGATATAGCTTCAGACAAACACTGAATGCAGTCTTCCAGATTTTCAATTCCCTTAGCTCGCAATGCTCCCCCTTTTCTAATTAAAATACTTGATTTCTGTAACAAACTTTCGCTAGAAACATAAAGATCATGCAACAGGATAGAGGTTATCTTCGATTGCATTTCCTGACAAAAGTCTGGGTAAAAAGGATTAATTTCCTCGTATGCTTGAAGTTCCTGCGAAGTAGAAGAAATATTTATCAAAAGGAGACTTCAAAGGAATGCATCAGATGATGAGCAAGAGCTATCTAGTGAATAGCAGATATGCAAAGCCAAAGCATATAGATCCTACCTGCTCTAGGATTGTGCAGATTGACATCTTTGATACAGCTATAGAAGAAATTAAAGAGAACAAAGTTGGAGCACAGTCCTTTACTTCTCCGTCATTATAAAGTCTACACTGTATCTGGTCATGTCATCATTGGAAAGAGGTCAGTCAGAAGTAAGTAACAACTTTCCCAAAAAAAAATCTTTCATTTACCTTGACCCACTGCTTTATCAGAGGCAAAGGACCCGGCAAGCCTTGAAAAGAGCATTTAGCAAAACACCAAATCTCAAGGATGTTTACAACCATTTCTCCAAGCTCAGGATTGCCACATGTATGAAGGACTTCTAAAGCAAAAGCACTTGTGGTGCATGCTTCGGACACAAAATTTACAACATAATCTTCAGACAAGTAACTGTGAGAGCTTTCGGATCTGCAATTAAACTTTCTGCAAAGAACCTCAACACAAGCCCAAGATGCTCTACTAGATAACTTTAGTGCTTCTGATGCCTATAAAGAAGTTCGAGCAAGTCAGGATTCAACATACGTAAGACAGACATTAAAGGAATCTTGTCTTTTCTTTATTCAGACAGACAGCAAATCATAAATAAAATACAATATTCAAGTCTTGCAGAATTTTGCTCAGTCAAGTAGTCCCAACTATGTTTAGTTTCCTCCACATATACGGAAAAGGTTTCAAAAGACAACAACAAATCGATCATTAAGATAGCTTTCTGTGGCAAGGTTAGCTCTATAAAATAAATAATGTGCAACGTGGGAAAAAGACACCTAGTGAATAAGCATCAAATGATCTATTTCATCCTTCAATAGGACTTCTAGTAAACAAATTGAATGAGACAATTGAGCACAAAATGATCCATTTTCAACAGATAACCTCTCTGATAGGTACAGAGTTAAAAAACATGATATGAAGTCAAAACAAGGTTAAGAATTGTACAGTCAGTTCTCTCTCATCAACCAATTTGATTAATCAAATCAAGCAGTCACCTGCTAATGTCAAACAATAAAAATCGAATGCCAAAGATTTCATCAATTATTTACCTCTACAATTAGTTTATTTCTGTATAAAGTTAGACCAAAATTGTGCAGTGAGGAAAAGAGATATTTTAGCTCTTTATCTTGAACCCATTCACTCACAATCATTTGCATGACCACCTGTGCGCTCTCCTGAATATCCATGTGGAAACCGATTAGTAATAACAACAACCTATACATATACTCAGACCCGTGTTTGAGTCAAATAACTTTAGGAGTTGAAAAGATTTTGAAAAAATTATGCTTAGAAAATGAAGACATTAAAAGATCATTATCATGTACTTCATCCCACAAAACAAGAAACATTTAACTGGACAGAGAGATTAAGGAGTGTTAAAGATTTGAGAACAAAAGTAAATCTGACATAAAACAAACATAAAAAGCACCAGAAAATGACTGGACTTTCCAACTCGTCATGACTAAATTTTTTATCTGGCCGAATAAACCACTGAACTTTCAAAATTGTAATACCAATTTAAACACTACTTTGATTTCCGCTGATGTTTCAGGCGGAAGAATGACGTGGACTAAGCAGGAAGTTAAACCTAAAGTGTCTCTAAGGTTCGATTGAATAGAAGAAAATGCACGCTAAGAGAATAACACGTTGTTTACCCTTACCATAACCACACTCTAACTTTCCCTTTGGTATTCTCTTAACATTTTTTTTTTAATCGAACATTTAGAGCCACTTCAGATTTAACTCCCCGGTCATTCCATGTCGTTCTTCTACGTAAAACATCAGAGAGTGGCTAAATTGGTACAATTTCAAAAGTTTGGTGGTTTACTTAGCCAAATAAAAAGTTCAATGGCCAATTTGTGACAAGTTGGAAAGTTCAGTGGTTTTCTGGAGCTTTTTACCAAAAACAAAAGTAACTTTTTCGGTTGAGAAGAGAAATTGAGGTAATAAGGTAAAGATGGTGTTACAAGATTTCCTTGAAACATTTCAACTTTTTTGGGACAGCCCAAAAAGGACAACGTTTCAACTTTTCTGGAATCAAGGAAGTAAATTATTTGACTTTATAGAGGGAAAATGCTGAAAAAGGAAATGTATCAATTAAAAGAGATGGAAGGAGTATATATCTAAAATCAGGGAGAAAATACTAAGAAACACTACACCAAAAAGATAAACAAAAGAAGACAGAAAACCTGAATTTTCACTTTTAGGCAGATAGAGAGAAAGAATCCAGCCAAGGCCACTCCTAAAATTGTCATCTTATCCTCAAATCCATCCCGTTGCGTGTCAGTCATACGGCTGCATATGAAAGTAAAAAGACTCAGAAGTCTTCGGTTGACCATTGTTATGAGTTAGACAGTTATCAGATTCCACAGCTCTTTTGTGTGTGTGTCATATCATGCATTTGGTGCTTGCAAAGAAGCACAAATTCCAAAGGGAAAGGAGAAATTTTGAAGTCTTTATTTTATTCATGTAGCTTACAAGACTACCGAGCAAGTTATATACCATGAGAATGCCAAAAAAAAAAAAAGTTTATATACTAATGTTTCCTTTTTTGTAGCATATATTTGCAATACCCCAGAAGAGAATAATGAATATCGTTTATGGAACATAAAGCAAACAAAAAAACTGTTCATGGCACTGAAATAACTGCAATAGTGCTTACCAATGAACTGAAAGAAAATTATCACAGAACTGATTAAATGCATTCTGGATACAGAATAACTTGTTAACAGGACAGGCTTCCAGTTGAGATACTATCTGCTTTTTCTCCAAGTTCACCAGCTCAGCAAGTGGCTGACATAAGTACTTAAGAGCACTTAGGCACATCAGGGTGTGAGTCGAACAGGAAGTCTCCTTTTGAACATTACAAAAGTAACTTCCCAGTGACTCAAGCAATAAATTCAATGACCCTATTTTATCATCGTCAATGCACAAAACTTTACAGGGATATCTATCGCCTTCAACAGTAGCAACGCCATTAAGTTGGGACTTAGCATCACATTCTGTGAAATCCAATCCCATAGCATAAAGCTTCAGTATCAAATAATATGACGGTACAGCCTGTTACATGTGTCCAATTTACTTACCTGTATTAGGCTGATAATTCGAAAAAGAGGGAGACTGAATGAGTTGGAGTTTGACATAGCTAAATACCTGATGTGCAATGGCATTGAGGTGCTCTGCGAGAGTACTACAAAAAAATGTACCTGTAGTCCTACACTTATTTGCGCAATAAGCAGCTAGTTCCAAAAACTCGGTTCTATCATTATCCGTTTCAATCTGTGAATCAAGTATCAGAAATATTGTAAGAAAAACTAGCCAAAGAATTGTAAAGCATCATAGCAAACTAGTATTCTTTTGGTTGGTTTGTGGGTACCTTGCACCCATTGGAAATTGTAGCCAAGACGCACTTTAGTGCGTCTGCAGCAACTAAGCTCTGCTCCTTTAAAGAGAAAATAGAGGAGCATATCCGACGGGCAAACTGCAACGCAATATGAAGAAATAATATAAACATACGGAGTACCATGAATTATGAAATACAGGAAAGCAGTTTGGGGGGTGGTAACAGAGAAAAGAAATAGAGCACCTTAAACATTTGGTCCCTCAAAGGTGGCTTTGCATACTCAACCAAAGACGCAAAAGAGAAAGCCTTAACCAACTCCGGATTAAAATGGTCAGCGTCCGTCACCAGGAGAGAAGTGCACCTCCCGAGGTACGTTCCAAAAGCTCTAACCAATCTCTCATACTCCTTAGCTTCTAAGACACTAGTAAAACACAATTCTTCCCTAAGATAATAGATTTGAAGAACTATAGTAGACTGCATTCGAAACAACAGAATAACCACCTACCTGAACCAGGGCCTAACCTCATCTGCCATAGAAAGCAGCTCCCTGTAATCTTCAAACTCTCTGCTCTGCCGCCCCACAACGGACTTGATGATCAGGACCACGGATTCCACCACCACCATTCCTAACTGCTTATCGCCGGCTGCATCTATCACATCCAGCAACAATTCCCCACGAGACTTCCGTCCTCCTTTAAGGGTCTCCAAAACCCTGAATCCCTCTTTTTCTGCCTCAACAAACAACCCCCACGCTTGGAGGCAGTAAATAAGCCTGATCCGCTGAAGATGTACAGCGCTGCGGCTACAAGACAGCTGGGAAGAGAATAGCTCGAGACAATCGAGACATAAAGAGTAGGTGCGGAAAAGGGGGAGAGGGGTTTGGGAATTAGGGTTTTGCTTGGAGAGGCGTTTGGGGAGGAGTGAGAGGGATTTGTTAACGAATGGGAGGAGCTGCTTGGTGAGTGACCGGAGAGTCGACTGGTCGTGCTTTTTCTTTCCATTGTAGCTGATGAGCACGGCGGCGGGGTTGAGGTGGCGGGAGACCAGCGAGTGGATGGAATCAAAATCGTCGGAAGATTCGAGTGTGGACAGAAGATTGAGTTCAGTATCAGAGGTCATTGGAGATTGAGGAGCAGGACGAGGAGATGGAGATGGAAGATGAAGAAGAGAATTCGGAGGCGGAGGATCGAAGAAGGGAACGGTGCCTGATTATGCCAACAGCCCGCCTAAATTTTCATTCGAATGAATGTTAACGTTGGACGGTTGGAGCCAATTTCATTGAGACGTAGAATGAAAATGAACCAGTCGAGTTATGGCTGAAATACCTAAACAGTACCCGACATATAACTTCAAATCCAAAAAATCACCATACTTTTTAGGAATGAAGGTAGTATTTTCTTAGGCCACACTCATTTTAACTAATTACCTTTCACTCTTAAGTTTTCATGGATTAATACTACAAACTCAAAAAAATTCAATGAATCTCAAATGACAATCTTCCTCATAAGTTTCCGTTCTTTGTGCCAATTCTCAAAGATCGTATTGGAAAACCACCTTCAACAAGCTCTAATTAAGTTTTCCCTCCGAGCAGCTCACGGTGACTAAGATCCTATTTGAGAATAGCTGTTTCAACTAGTTGTAGTATTTTGGATAATTTTTCGATGGTCAATATCAAACAGTTACAGTTAATCGTGAAAAGTTACTTGTAGATAGTTTTTTAAAACGCAAAAGCTACTTTTAAAATGTTGTTGTCAAACACACCATAAGTTTTCCGTCCGATTTGGCAGCCTAGGG
Source organism: Daphne laureola (assembly GCA_038382905.1). NCBI lineage: Eukaryota > Viridiplantae > Streptophyta > Magnoliopsida > Malvales > Thymelaeaceae > Daphne > Daphne laureola. The sequence continues at coordinate 8,062 of JBBYHH010471572.1, forward strand.
CTGCAATTCGGCAATTCATTGGTGTTTTCTTATAGTTTCAGGCATTCAAGCGTTGGTCTGGTGGTGACCGGTGGTGTGGTGGGTAGTGAGGTTTGAAATGTTTTGGGATGGAACTTGTCTCTAATAAATTGAATTTTTTTAGTAAATTTGAAAGATTTTCATAACTTCAATGAATAAGTTGTTAATTAATGCTATATTTCATACTTAACGAAAAACTTAAATGGAAAATTTAACGGGAGGACCCCACAATAGAACAAAAATCATAACTGTAGAATCAAAATATGACGAATTTTTAAAGTGATATCAAAACATGACATGTGTTAAAGGTAATGAATTAGGTGGGATGAGAGGGAGTGGAGGTGAGAGTGGGGTTGGAGGAGACCGTTGAGGGGAGGGCGGAAGGTCATTTCCAACAACTGTTGTCTGTGCTGTAGGGGTTTCACACCGCAAAAGGATCAAACCGACAAATGAACCTAAAATCCTGCTACCGACGGCATCTTTTTGGTCAGCTATCTATCCAAGAGGATCTGCGCGAAGCTTGGGACAGTCCATACCGTTGCGATGAGATGGTGTAACAAAATTCCCAAGAAAATCAATGTATTCATATGGAGAGCAACCAGAAGATACATACCGGTGCGCGACGAGCTACGTCGACGAGGAATGGAGTTAGAAGCAATCACTTGCCCACTCTGTGAAGCGTCGGTCGAGACCCCGAACCATGTGCTGGTGCGATGCCCCGTGCATCAGAGATATGGCAAGTAGTAGCCATGTGGTGTAGTACGGATGTCTCAAACCTTCAGGATGTTACGGATGTACTACAGGAGCCATTCCTTGCTCAAGGCCCACCAAAAGTAGGACAGTTGTGGCAATCAATTGCTTATGTTAAGGCTTGGTCCATATGGAAGCTGGGAACAAGGTGATGATGCAAAATATACCATGGAAAGCTGCTGCAATTTTCACTGACGTGCAGGTCCTATCCTTCCTATGGATCTCCAGCAGAGTTAGGAAGCTGCAGCTGTCATGGGTGGATTGGTTTCAAGACCCTCTGCTAAGAGCAGCAGCAGGGGTGGGGTAGTCAGACTGTAGGGCTGTTTGGTAGGAGTGGGATCTACAGGGGGGTGCTCTATGTTGTGGTCGTTTGTTCGGTGAGTTGTTCTGACTAATTCATTGGAGTGTCTGAGAGGTGCCGCCTTGTCTTGTGTGTTGTAGCCCCTTAGCTCATGGGGCTCTCTCACCTGATAAAATAGGCACTCTCTTGGTTGGGTGTTTTTGTTTCTGTTTTTTCTCACCTAAATGAAATCATTTTGTTAGCTGTTCCAAAAAAAAAGTAATGAATTAAAAAGGTACTTTACCCTTTTTTATATCAGTTATTATTATATCAAATTATTGTAATGTAACCTACAAACAAGATAATAATGTATATTTTCTACACTAAAATAGCCTTTTATTATGTGAATTCATTCATTCATGGAATGAAAAATAATGTAAGTAGACCAATGAGTAAAATAATTTGACGTTTTTACATTTGTATTCAAATGTATAATAGTTTCACAAGGTTTTTTTCTTTTTATGAACATCGTTTCACAAGATATTGTCACACAATTTAAATGGGTAAAGTGCACCCATAGTCCCTTAATTTAAATGTTTGTACTATTGTAGTCTCATTTTAACTTTTTGTATTATTATAATCTCGTTTTTAAAGTTTTTTATCATTCATAGTCTTTTTTTTATCTGAAGCCGCTAACTTTAACGTTTTCTTTAGAAAAATGATAATTTTAGCTATTTAAATTTATTAAAAAAATCTATTTGCACCTTAACTTTCTTAATTTAACATTTTAATCACCCCAAATAATTATAAACTTAAAAAATCTACCCAAAAAAGTTAAAACTTCAATTGAACTCTCAGACCCGCCGGACCACCGCCGGAAACTCCGAAATTGAAAAAAAAAATACCGGGAGGTAGATCGGGCCTAGGGAGGCCGATTCCCGACCGAGGGCCGGCAAATTGCGGCCCTGGGTCACCGATTCGCGATCTAGGGCTGCAATTCACCGGACCTGGGCCGCGATTCGGCCTCCCTAGGTCCCGATCTACCTTCCGGTATTTTTTTTTTCAATTTCAGAGTTTCCAACGTTGGTCCGACGGTGATCCCAGGGGTCTGGCAATTGAACTGGAGTTTGAAATTTTTTTGGTAGATTTGTTAAGTTTAGAATTATTTGGGGATCATTAAAATGTTAAGTTAAAAAAATTATTGTGCAAATAGATTTTTTGGATAAACTTAAATAATTAAAATTATCATTTTTCTAAAAAGTTCGTTAAATTTAACGGCTCCACATCCAAAAAGGACTACGAATGAATTTTTTTTTTTAAAACGGAACTACAATAATACAAAAAGTTAAAATGGGACTACAATAATACAAACATCAAAATTAAGGAACTATAGATGCACTTTACTCCAATTTAAATAGATCAATGGATAGAATGTAACTTTATTAAAATTTCGGGGCAAACCATTATTGAAGTAAAATTTCAGAAAATAAAATGACATTTAAAAAATTGAACCACCGATTTTCTGGTTCATCTGCTTTGCATGTTTTGATCAGTTCTTGACCTATTACCTAACAAACAAAAAGCGGAACTGGCTAGTTATCTGGTTCACGGTTCGAACGGCCGGTGCAGTTCGGTTTTCTTAATATTGTGTGTGGTTCGAAGTAGGGATAATAACTTCACGTTTCATAAATATTGTGAAATTTGAGTTTCAAATTTTCTTTGACTTTAATACATGTAAAAAATGATTTATTAAACAAATATTTGAAAGAAAAAAAAAACACAATGATTTATTATTTTTATATCAATTATGTCATTTGTGTCAAAATGCTAGAGTAAAAAAATCATAAAATGCAAAAATAAATGTTATAATAATCATGAGACACGGTGGATGTATAAAAACTAGAAAATTAACACTTAGTTTTCACAAGGATCACTAGAACCATAACACATAGTTTTCAGAAGGATTACTAGAAACTTAACACTTAGTTTTCACAAGATACTGTAACTATAATTATTATATCATTGTCGTCCTGTTTTAACTTTTCATACCATTAAAGTATTGTTTAATTTTTTTTCAATTTGTGGTCCTTTTTTCTTCTGTTTACCGTTAAGTTTAACGCACCTGGGAAAAAAATGATAATTTCAGCAACTCAATTTTTTTTTTTTTTTCAGAAATCTATTTACGTCCT
>JBBYHH010471683.1:0-11297 GCA_038382905.1 Daphne laureola
ATCAAGCACTTAACAACACTCAAAGTGCAATTGAATTCAAAATTAACAACTTCCACGTACCTTAATGCACGTGACAATTTTCCCTCCGGTCACTCTCCTCCGGAAAATAAATTCCTGCCAGCAGTGGGTGTAACAGCAAGCCTCTAGCCGATCACTAGCTCGGTCATCTACTGCATGGGCTCTAAGGGCCACCTAAGTTTTTGTTTTAGCAGTAAATTTACTTTGGATCATTTTTGGTTTGCTTGTTGCGTTTAGTTTATTTTTGTTTTGCTATCTGACATTTGCTAATTAGGTACAAGTGATTCTCGTGGTTCTCACGTCAGCGCATTGCTATGACGCGTTAACATAATTTTGTTTTGTGGGAACATATCAGAGGTGCTAGGGACCCACATTACCTATATGTCATTCCGTGATGGCAATGATGATGCTCGTAAGTCTCTATAGGCAAGATTGAGGCAATCCGAGATCACTTTGTTACTTTGATCCTAGCTTTTTGTTAGGTCATAGTTTAAGTGATAGTTTAAGTGCTAAGTTCAGATACTATTACACCATTTTACGGTGCTATTTTCTTTTAAATCTCGCTTGTTTTGTTGAGATTTATTTCTAATAAAATTAACCATACTGTTTAAAAAAAAAATGATTCAGGAAGTATGGATATCGAATTATCATATTTTTCTTATTTTATATGTTAAACTAATGTTGAAAAAATCATAGATTTTTTTTTATTAATAAAAAAAATATCATAGATTTAATAATGCATTATGCCGCAATTATTCGGAGTAAGACGGATTTGAGTAAAATATAAATTCAACGTTCAAACAGATATACTATTAAATAAAAAGTTGCCCGCATTTTAATTACATCATGGTCAAAAGTTACAATTGATTTCGCCATGTTGTAGGTATGACTTGACGTTATAAAGAAAAGTTCATTTTTATTTTTTTAATTATTACATTTATTTTATTTTAGTTCCATTTTAAGAATTTATTTTATTGTAAAGTTGAAATTATGATTTTTATCTTGTTTTAGTCATTTTATCAAAAAAATTATTAAATTCAACGTTAAATTTTATAAATGACTATATTATCCTTATTCTAATCTAGTCTTTCATTTTTATAAAAATGTATGTCAAAGTTCCTTAATTATTTCCCTAAAATCGAGGATGATTCTTCTTCATCTTATTTGCAGGTGATTCTTCTTCATCTTCATCTTCTTTGCAGAGTTTAATCTCTTGTTCCAGCAAATGAAAATTAAATATCTGATCTAAACAAAAATTTCATCTAACAAAGAAAAAAAATAAAACAAAAATATTTCTAGTTTGAACAAAAAATTGAACTAAAAACTCAGCAAAGCTTTTGATGCCTGCTACGGTTCTCTGCCATCCGCCGCTCCCCATCCTGGATCTGCTTCTCTCATGGGGGAATGAGTCCGGTCGCGTTCGTTGAAAATAAGACACGTGAGTCCGAAAAAATTTACGGCCACCAAGATCCACGTGAGTCAGGGCACCGGGATCGACAGTCGGCATCGGCATCAATTTCAGATTTTTGAGATCCGTTCTCTTCAATTTGTGAGTTCATCGAGCTTGGGCTCCAGTCACCGTTTACCGGTCACACAGACCCACAACGGCTCGAGAAGGGCATACAACAGCAATGAAATCGCCAGATCTGGAAAATTTTGACTTGAAGCATCACCGAGTCTGCTGGGTTAGGAACGATTTGAGGGCAGGGTCGGAGAACGATTTGAGGGCCTTTCACTGATTTCTTGTTGCAGGTGTTGATCGGTCATCGTTAGATTCGATTTACCATTAGATAATCGGAGACAACATCGATGGGTTTCTGAGATGAGCAAGTGAGCATCCGGTCGAAATCGATGCAGAACAAGGCTCGTCTCACTGACCGACGGACATAAGCGGGAGTTTGAGGAGTCAGAGAAGTCGAAGAAGGAGATAATTTCGATTTCTAAAGCTTAGGGGTACGGTTTCGATACTGAAGCTTAGAGGCTGGATCTTTAGGTAGATTTAGGGAGATGAACAGATTACAGAAGAAATCATGAGTAGAATCAGTTCTTGGTGTGCAGTTCACGAATCTTGAGTTGAGAAAACAATTGGATGGGGGGCTTTTTCAGGGTGGTGGGTACAATTTTAGGGAAAGGGATGAATGACAGAAGATGATGATGATGGATATGATGCAAAGAACTTTTCTTCAGAATGTTCGCAATATATATAAATAATTTTCTCAGAAAATTTCATAACGGGTCACAAATATCATGAATCCTAGAGAGAGAGAGAGAGGAAGTTTGAATGTCGATAAGGATTAATCCGGCGATGGAGACCGGTGGCGGAGAGGGCTACTCCACGAAACCAAATGACGCTCTTCAACCACCAGATCAAAGTGCTCGATAGAGTGACAACGAGTTTTTTCTTCACCAACTTCCAAGAAAACTAGTCAAAGGCAGAGATGTGGAGTTTTTTCAAGGGGTATGGTGTTGTCATTGATCTGTTCATCCCACAGAAAAGAACGAGGAACGGGAAGTGTTTTGGTTTTGTTCATTTCAAGGATGTGGAGAACGCATCAAATCTAGAAGAAAAGATTAATGGAATAAAGATCGGAACGCTTAACATGGTCTTTAATGTAGCAAAATTTCAAAGGCATACAAAGGTCCTCAACAACACTACGAAATTTAGCTGTGAAACAATGAAGGGTGAGCAAGCTACAGGTACAAGAAACCATCCTATACCCAGGATGGTAAGAGGCAACAATAGCTTCATGAATGCTCTGGTAGGAAGGCGGGATCACCAAAATCACGTAGCCGACCTTCATATCGAAAGAAGGATTGAGGCAACCACTAATGAGGAGGAGAAAGCATGGTTAAATTGTTGTGCAGTAGGTGAAGTGAAAAATGGGGAGATCTTAAACGATATTCTTAATTTGCTACATGAGAAAGGGTTCTTGGACTACTCTGCTAAGTACGTTGGTGGTTTATGTTATCTGTTACAATTCCCATCTAATGAAAGCTACACAAAACTCCTAAATGAAGGAAGATATACCTACTCCAATGGTTCGAATGGGTTGAACCATGGCAAGTGTCACTTGAAGAGAAGAGACCTGGAAGAATATGCTGGTTAATCATACAGGGAGTGCCGCTCCACATATGGAGCTCATAAATCTTTGAAGTCATAGCTAGAGAATGGGGTAAGATCATGGAGGTGGAGAATCTAACTAGGGAGAAAGAACATACTCATTTAGGGAGAGTGTGTGTCCACACCAATGCCTGCTACTACATCAATGAGGTGGTGTCGCTGGTGGTGGACAAAATGACCTTTCCGGTGAGAGTGGTGGAGGATATGGCGGAGCTCATTGACTTTGGCCCGAGATACGAGAGGGATGATGACAACTGTTTAAGTGAGGACAGAACAGTGGAAGCGTGCTCAGTAGCAGACTCGGAACAAGGGTCAGTCGCCGATAGCCCTGAACCTGGTTTGACGCCGTGGATAAAGGGGAAAAGGGATTTAGACCGGTTCTTTCAAAGATGGACGTGGGAATTGGTGGAAAGCATATCATCTTTATCGATGAAACAGAGGGAAATGGTATTTTGTCACCTTCACCTGTTAAGAGGTGATCACGTGCAGGAAATACTCAAGTGGGTTTGTTGGGCTTACCCCAAATTCAACTTCAGGAGGTGGCCTGTGAAGAGGCACGAGTTAGTGGGCCTGGGTTGAATAATATTTTAGGAGAGGTTGGGTCTATTAGCCTATTAATTAAAAATACCTCAGTAACAGGTAAAGGCAATCGAGGTGACTCGTCACTATTGGTGGATGTACCTGATCAGAGAGATTTGGCGGAATCATTATCTTCACCAACCAACTTATGTGAGGAAAAGGAATTTGTGCCGAAAACCGCACCTTCTAAATCGACGCAAAGGAAAAAAGCCAGGGAGGATCGAAACCACCAAATGAAAGGGTGCAGTGGAAAGGAAAAATAAGGACCGCCTGTATCGTTGCTAGGATGAGTATCATTGAGGAAGATTAAGAGAACGGCCAGAGCTAAAGCAAGCAGGCTCCAATTTGCACCCGATAGTCGCCAGAATAAGGAGAAGAAAGTGGCAATGAGTGGTGGGAGTGACCAGAATGTAAGTATAAAGCTGACCAAGGAACGAACGATTGTAAGAAAACCTTCAGTAAGTGGAACGTCTTCTTCCATGGCTTCAGACTCAAGAGCGGTTCAGAAACTAGGCAATGGTGTGGGCTTCTCGTACAAAAGCAAAAACACAAAGATGATCAAGAGAGTTGGTCCAGGTGCGTCTTCCTGTTTGTAATGAAGTTATTATCCCTTAATGTTAGGGGTTTTGGGGTGACACAAAGGTGAGACTTTTGAGGACAAGAATCAAGAAAGAAGCAGTAGATTTTTTAGCAATTCAAGAATCCATAATTTCAGGGGATGCGTCTGCTGTTATCAAAATTATTTAGTCGTTGGGAGATTTTGGTTTCTGTCAATTACCTGCTACTGGTCGTTCAGGTGGCCTATTTTGCGTCTGTAGTAAGGCGACATTTACAGCTACATCCTCCTTTGCTGGCAATGGATTTCTAGGGGTAACAGGTCAATGGAAAGGGTGCTCAACACAAGTGACGATGCTCAATGTATATGCTCCCCAAGAAAGGTTGGAAAAAAAGAAACTCTGGGATGATCTTCTAATTGTTATTGCTAATACAGATTCACTGTTTTGTCTTATGGGCGATTTCAATGCTGTCCGAAATATGGATGAAAGGGAATGTAGCTCGTTTGACAGCAACAAAGCAAATGACTTCAATGCATTCATCAGTGAAGCAGATCTTCAAGACTTAAGACTGGGGAAAAAAGGTTCACTTGGGTTGGTAAGGGAGGGTCAAAACTAAGTAAGCTTGACAGATTCTTGGTATCCAGAGGGTTCCTTAACGAATGGCCAGACTCTTCAGCTTTGGTACTCGAAAGAGAATTTTACGATCATTGTCCCATCCTTCTAAATTCCGATCCTAAGGATTTTGGACCAATTCCCTTTAAGTTCTTTGATCATTAGATGGATTCAGTTGACTTTAGTGACATGTTCTCAGATGCCTGGAAGAATTCTGCAGTATCGGGCAGCCCCAGTTTTGTATTCAAAGAGAAGCTCAAAATAATGAAAGCAAAAATTAAAATTTGGAGAGAGCAAAATGATGAAACTGGTTCAGGCAGAATTAAAGTCCTAAAATCTTCTATGAACAATTGGGATATTATAGATGAAAGTAGAGAGCTTAATGCGACATAAATTGAGGACTTCATTTATGCAAGGGGCAAATACTTCAAGGTAGAGAAGGCTCTATCTCAATCTCTTAAACAAAAGTCAAGGGTAAAGTGGGTTGTCGAAGGGGATGAGAACACCAGATATTTTCACGGGATGGTGAAGGGCAGGCAGAAGATAAATTATATAGAAGGCTTGAATATAAATGGAGTGTGGATTACTGATCCATCGAAGATGAAAATGGAAGTCTTCAATTTCTTCGAAAACCACTTCAGAGAATAAAATGTCCATTGCCCTGTTTTTACAAGTAGCAAGTTCTCTAAATTGTCGACGGAACAAGTGACCTTTCTCGAAACACACTTTATTGAGGAAGAAATTAAACAAGCAGTCTGGAATTGTGGAGGTTCTAAGGCACCAGGACCTGACGGGTTCACTTTCAATCAAGAAAAAATGGGAAGTGGTAAAAGAAGAAATAATGGAATTCATGAGAGAATTTCATCAAACTGGAAAGGTGGCAAAAGGTTGTAATTCAAACTTCGTCACACTGATCCCAAAAGTTGACGACCCGCTAATCATTACGGATTTCCGCCCGATAAGTCTTCTTGGTTGCCAGTATAAGATTCTCTCAAAAGTTTTGACGGAACGACTTAAACAGGTTCTCCCTACTGTTATTTCTGATTCACAATCAGCCTTCGTGGGCGGCAGACAGATCCTGGACAGCATCCTGATAGCTAACAAAGTTGTCAAATGGGCCGAAAAAAATAAGAAGAAAATGCTTATCTTGAAGAGAGACTTTGCCAAGGCCTATGATTTTCTAAACTGGGAGTTTCTGGATTCAATCATGAATCAAATGAATTTTGGTGGTGTATGGAGGATTTGGATTAGAAGCTGTATCTCGTCGGCGTCTCAATTCTGGTTAACGGCAATCCTCTATCACCTTTCCTATTCATAATAGCGATCGAGGCTATAAATATTATGATGCTTGAGGCTATCGAGCAAAGGATTTTCAAATGCTGTCAAGTGGGGGCCAATGAGGTGGAAATATAACATTTACAATTCGCAGATGATGCATTGTTCTTGGGTGAGTGGTCCACAATTAATGCCCCAAATTTGATTCATTTGCTGAAATGGCTTGAAGCTGGGTCGGGCCTGCATATTAATTTTTGGAAAAGTAGAGTATTTGGCATGGGTGTAACAACAGGAGAGATCAACAGATTAGCAAGTCATCTACACTGTATAGCTGGAACCTTCCCTTTCATGTACCTAGGAATGCCTGTGGGTACAAACATGAAACGAGAGTCAGCTTGGGCTGAAGTAGAATAGAGATTCGGAAATAAATTGAGCAAGTGGAAATCTGAATCCCTTTCTATCGGGGGAAGACTTACGATCATTAAAGCATTGTTGAGCAGCTTACCTCTCTACTATTTCTCTCTATTTAGAGTGCCCCAATCGGTTTGCAAGAGATTGGAAAAGCGTCGAAACAACTTCTTCTGGTGGTATAACAATTCCAACAAGAAAATTGTTTGGGCAAAATGTTCAGCTATCTTCAGAGATTTTGAAAATGGAGGCTTGAAAATGTGCAGCCTGCAAAGTAAAAATTTGGTGCTCCTCGGAAAGTGGTGGTGGAGATTTCGGGAGGGTCAGAATATGCTTTGGTAACAGATAATTTCCGCCATTTATGGGTTAGATGGCGGTCTAAACACATCTCAAAATCATGAATCTGCTGGCCCTTCGATAAATATCATTAAAGCAGGGGAGCAAATAGAGGCTAAAGGGGTCTGGTTTTCAGATGCATTTGAGAGGAAAGTGGGAAAAGGGAATAATATCAAATTCTGGAGGGAGAAATGGATTGGTAATTGTAGTTTGATGACTACTTTCAAACGTCTTTATGCTCTGGAAACAAAGAAGGAATGTTTGGATGGAGATAGGGCGGTGTGGGAAGGTGAGAATCAAAGTTGGAAGTGGTCTTGGCATCACCCCTCGCGAGGTAGAGAAGCAGGTGAACTTGACAGATTATTAAAACTACTTCAGGAGATCACGTACGGTGCACCCAAGAAATCCTGATTCTTGGAGCTGGAAACTATCAGTGGATGGTAGATTTTCTACAAGATCACTGGTATTAGCGTTAAATGAATCTGAAGCTGATTTATCCGACATTCCAACCTTATGGACAAGAATCATCCTGAGTAAGGTATATGTTTTTGCTTGGCGATTGTGAAGGGACTTCTTGCCGTGCAATCTGACTTTGGCGATGCGAGGTATTCCTACTACTACTCTTGCTTGCCCCCTGTGCTCAGACAATTTTGAGAGCCTAGAACATGCAATCCTACGTTGTCCTGTTGTGACAAAAATCTGAAATCTGCTTGTGGTTTGGTGGGGAATCTCTCCTCTGTTTATTTGGGACATCCTCGATTTATTTTCGCAGGAAACGATGAATCTAGTTCTTTCAAAGTATCGCCTTATTTAGGAAGGGACATTGAGAACGACGGCGTGGAAAATTTGGAGAGCACGGAATAAATTCATAAAGGAAGGGGCTAGATGGAGTCTTTTAGAGGTGTTTTCCAATGTGCATGTATACTCTCATTTGTGGTTTGCAAATAGGAGATCGAAGATGGTTGGATCTTGGACTAATTAGGTGTTGCAACCAATCCCTCCCTGAGGTTGCGGTGCGTGTTTGTTTGGGAGAGTCTAGTGGAGTTGTTCTGTATTCTGTAAACTATATGGTGCATTCTGGTTTGTAAATCTGGTGTACGTTACGTTACTGGGTCCTTGGCTTGTTTATTATAAGTCAAGTTACCTTTGTCAATATAATCCTTTAGCTATTCAGGAAAAAAAAATGAAAAGAACAATAACAAGTTCTCAAAGTTAGACTAATACTAATAGAAATAGATAACAGGTATTTTAGAAGGCAAAACAAATAATGCAACCAGTAAGGGATGATGAAATCCAAGTATTGTCTCTGCTCACAACACCTTTCAAAATGCCAATTGGCTTTTAACAGGAACCCATCTGCAGCGTACTCAATCACACATGAGACTACCAACCATCTCCCCCAACGCCATACTAAGTGGACTATTAAGAGGCTAGACCATGCAAAGATACCTGGAAAGGAGTTGCTAACAAAAAGCCATACCTGAAAATTGACCATCCAAAACCCTTTACAACATTGATTCGGTAACTGATGAATTCCTGGGTCCCTTCTGATAACCAAATAATAAGGAGGAACCCCAGACCCTGATCATTCAGAAGGTAGCAGCTCACTACTCCAGACATGGAGAGTTATGGCTCGACCCTTCCGAAACAATCTCCAACCCTTCTTGCTCGTCATCCAGGGGGACAATTAGCATTCACTTGCTGCCTTTGCCACTATTAGCTCCACAACCCCTGAACCGGCCCCTCATGCCTCCGTTTTTTAGAGTAGTCAACGTAGCACAATCCATACCATACCCCCGCTCGCCGGCCACGATACCAACTCGAGCCCGGGCAGAAACCGGGCTCAACCCTATTCCCAAAGTAAAAATAAAAGCCACCCCATCATCCCATGAAGCAAGGGGAAACTTCATCCAAACCAGAAAACTTGCTAGGGGACCCAGATCCTGGAGAGGCGGATGATCAAAATGAGAGACAATTAGAGGGCATGATTTCACGCACAGACCTTCCAACATAAGGGCATGTGGATCACCAAACAACACCCCATCACAACTATCAAGGGAGGTGGATCCGAAACTGATGTCGGAGGGACCAAACAACACCAAGACGGGATGCTCCACGACCACCACACACTGGGAAAAGCTAGATCGATGACTGGGATGGGTAGATCAGGATGAAGGCAAGTCTTCGCGTGCCAGGGTCGTACCACTCGGCAACTTACCCTCGATGCGAGCGAAGAAAAGAAGGAGGTGGCTTCAACCAGCAGTAGAGAGCCGCCATCGAAAACCGGTAAAACATGACACCTGCGTCTGGATGAAACCAGCGGGGCTCATAGGGAGTCGGCACCGGTGGTCGAAAGGATGAGGCAAAAGACCAGCGATGACAACAGTAAAATTAGAAACTCTATGAGACATGATTTTTTTTCTATTTTCTTTTAAGATGTCGAAAAAGACTTTTTTTCGTGGGGGTTTTTTTTTTTTTGATACAAGGGGGATAGGGGTTGGGGATACCAGAAGCTCGAACTCGAGACCTCTTACAAGTGTCCACATGAGCATTGATCACTAGACCAAGTGCTCACGACACTTTGTTTTTGGTGTTTGGTGTATGGATTTTAGGAATATAGATTTTCAAAATTCCATAAATCTATGGAATCCTGCATTTAGTTCATTTTAAAATATAATTCTCCATCAATCTCAGAATCTTATAATTCCTCATCGTTTAAAAATTCTTGTATTCAAAATACTAGCTATAAGCAGGGGAGTCCAAATCTGTTGTCCATTTTTTCTCTGTCCCCTTTATGTCCTCCACTATAATTTTCTAACATTGTTAATTAATATGTCAACTTTTTTTAAAAATAGTTAACGATATTAGAAAATTATAATGGGGGACGTGGAGGGGACAAAGAAAAATGAGATAACAAAATTGGACTCTAAGCAATGTATTCTTAGAATCCATAGAATTATTACGTTTACAAAATTACAAAAAAACCTTTAAACTTTATATATTGAGACATTTAATCTTTGAACTTTTGAGAAATTTAAAGAATATCAACTAAAAAGTACACATTTGATCCCTGAACTTTTATAAATTTTACAAAATGGTCCCTATAAAATTACATGATTAGTCTATAACTTTTATAGAAGTTACAAAATGGTCTATGTATAATCCATATTACTAGAATTCTTGAACCAAATACAAAATTATAAGAATATACATTTCTATTTTCCATTATTAATACTTTTTATATTTTCATATTTTACGAATTCTTAGAATCCACAAACCAAACATTTAGTTTATCAATCATTATAAAGTAGTGTTATGGTATCCTATAACGTTTATTCCTTTCCACGTAAGGTTTTTATTTTCATATGTTTTTGTTGAGTTAGAGTTTTAGTTGTATAAGGATTTGAGATTTAATAAAGAACAAGAACAATGACCTAGCCGCCGCCTAGCCGTCGGCCGTTTCTAATCGACCATCGCCATCCTGCCTTCTCGCATCTCGGCTTACCGGTGATTGCGTTGCCTCCCGCTTCGTCGGCATTTGCTTCCTCGTTGCAGATTCGCATCCCACCTTTCATCTCCTCTCGTTTGTTGCAACCGTCCGCGTCTCTATACTTCTTACTCTGCTACCGCCATCGAATCGTCTCCGTCTAAGGTGTGCGATGATTCTGGTCAACGACCATTTTTCTACTTGGCCATTCCCGTGTTTTTCCTCTCTTCGGGGCCCGCTGGTTTTTGCACCGCCTCCGTTTCTCTGACCGTTTTGTCTCCTCGCCCCCGAATCACGCCCCTCTGTATCAACCTTCTGCTGCTCTTTTGCACCGATCCTGGTTTCGGTTTGCGACGATCGTCTCTCCAAAGTGATTGTTGATTTTCAAGAATGGCATGTGTGATAATGAATTGTCAAGGTTTGGGAGTATCTTTGAAAGTTTTGGCTGTGAGGAAGATGGTGGACAACCTCAAGCCGGGCCTTCTTTTTCTTATAGAAACTCGACGGTCGGTGGGGGAGATGTAGCGGATTCACCACCGCCTCAGTTTTGCGGAGATGCTGATGTCTTTGGCCTCAACCCAGGGTCACCGGGGTGGGGTGACCCTATTTTGGCATTCGTCCTGCGAGGTCAGTTTATTATCAATAGGAGACTGCTATTTGGATGTCAGGATAAAATCTATGGAGGTGGAGTGGAGATTCACGAGGTTCTATGGTCATCCTGAAACTGGTCGCCGCCATGAATTCTGGCAGCTTCTTCGCTCTCTTGCTCTTGTAGTGGATCTTCCATGGTTAGTAGCTGTGGATTTTAATGAAGTGCTATGGAAACATGAGAAGATAGGTGGCCCCCCTCGCAGGCCCTCTCTGATGGCAGGTTTCAGTAATGCGTTAATGGATGCAGGTTTAG
>JBBYHH010471904.1:0-11295 GCA_038382905.1 Daphne laureola
CTCTGACACACCTCGACTGGTGGGCTTGAGACCTGCAAAGATCCGAGGTTGTGACCTCGGAAACACACTCCGATACTTAAGTCAGTTAAAGGCTCCAAGCTCAATAGTATTTGTTAGGAGAGAATATCATACCTTCAACCCTCTCGGGCCTTTCTTTATATAAGGCTCAGACCCAGTAGTTAACCCCCCATGATTCGGATTGGTGGGCGGTTTATCCCACGTTTGTCCGATCATGGGTGGTTTAATGACCTGGGTGAGTGGGTGACGGTTTACTACAGATGTGAGAATTATGGGGAGAGACGTGGGCGGCCACATCTTGCTCTTTGTGCAAAGAAGCGTCGCCTTCGCTGGAGGCAGGGGCTGCTGTACTTCTGCATGGGTGGTCTTCGCTGGCGATCCTGCTGCCATCTTCTGAGCGTTGCGCTTGTCATATGCGGGGGCCTTGCCTAACTCTATGTTGCATAGGCAGGTCTTGTCTTGTGCGAGGTCTGTCTAGGCGCATGCTTGGATAGTGTACCAAGGAGCCCCCCCATAGGCGGAGTATGGGCAGGGTCCTATACTCCGCATCATAGGCTGTTACTGGCCATGTGTGGTGGTAGGGGATGCGTCATCATGACCGGTTGTGTAGTGTTGTACACCATTCCCAAGACATCTGGACACGTGAATGGCTAAGAGTTGACGTCGATTATGCTTCTTGAGTTTTTTGAAATTTGAACTCCACCTTTAAAATTGGCTTTGCTCTGAAGAGGTTTCATTGCTTTCGCGTCTCCTGCACTTCCTTCTTCTGTTTCCTTTCTTCAGCTTTTTGTTCTTCCGGAGAATTATCCCTCTTGCTCTCAGAATTCAGCCATAGTTCGGTGCTCTTTCCTTCCCATATTGTAGCTGTGATTGCCTTGGTCCGTAGGTCGGTCGGCGGTGCTAATTTGGGTGTGCAGCTGTGGTGTTTGACAGAGGTTGTTCCTTCGTTGTTTAACGTGTTTGTCATTTTTCTTGCTTTGTGGGTTGCGCATTGATATGGCTCCCAAAGAGGCTGCCTGACCTGTGATTCCCTCAATCGAATGAACCAGTGTTACTAGTGACAAGCTTGGCTCTGAACTGAGGAAGTGCTCGTGGCCCGAGGATCTTGTAGAGGCTCTCTTAACGAGGACTGGCATTCTTAGGGCGGCCAATCTTCTGGTGATGGAGGAGACTAAGGCCAGGGATGTTGTACCCCTCTTCATGGCATAGCTATCTGCCAGTTTGAGGGTGCCCATTCCTCAGATCACGCAGGACCTATGCGTCTGGTGGCGTGTGTCGCCCTCGCAGTTAGGGCCCAACATTTTTGGCCATATTGTCTCGTTTGCTGTTGCCTACAAGATGGCCTATATAGACACATTCGCAGACATTTTCCTTCACTTCTATCAGTTGGATTTCATCCTGGGGGGCATTGTTTCCATGTTACTCTCATCAACGTGGGGGGTAACAGTTTTATTAGCTTCTTGGTTCCCCTTCGCTCTTTCCACGATTGGCAGAAATACTTCTTCTTTATTCTGCACCGGCCTGAATGAAAGTTTCTGGTCACCATGAATGTTGGGCCAGCATAGGGAGAGGCTACTAAGCCCTCGCTGCGATGCGAGGGTAGGAGGTGGCAGGCCTACGTTACCTTCTTGAGTTGGCTTGATGATGTGTCCGCCCGAAAATCTTGTGATGGTCTATTTCCCTGTGAGTTTGTGCAACTGGATGAGGTGGTTCTTCGATGGGCTGGGATGAGCACCGCGCACCTTATTGATCTATCTGTCCCCCCTCCTCACAAAGAGTGGTGTCCTGTGCAGCGTGGGTCCGTAGTTGACACCCTTTTTGCTACCCTTGAGGGTCCCAGAGGTATGTGGGTTGATTTTTCATATTGTATGTTTGTCATTTTACCATACTCTAACTTGTTTGTGTTACAGATGACCCCCCGCGTGCTGATACGGAGCTAGATAGGTTGAGACTTGTTGTGCGTGCTGTGGTGAAAGTACACTTAGCTTGCACACACGATGAGGGGCCATCTAGAGCCACCAAGTCCTTGGGGGAGATCACGATCCCTCAGAAACATGGACCCGGTGCTTTGGGGGGTTCGCTTTTAGGAGAGGCAAAGAAACAGAAACTTTTGGCTGCACAGTCTCCGTTGGCTGAGCCTAATCGCCGCATCTTTCCAGGGCAGGTTATTTCACCTGGCACAATGATCGAGAATTTGGCCCCATCTTCGATGACCTGGGGTTCGCTACCTGTGTAGGCCTCGCATCACGTGAAGGGCCCTCGTCCAGCGACTGAGGATTGTGTGGTTGCTTTTGCCACTGGCTCGGTTGTTGATGCATCATTGGCGTCTTCGAGTGTTGATGTTGACTCCAAGGCCTTAGTGGTATCTCCAGATGCTGGAGCCGACCACCAGGCTGCAGTGTCAATAGCTGCCATTGTGACACCTGAGGCGAGGCCTAAGGTTTCTACTGGGGCTCTTCTGCTAGCCCGCAGGTTGAAGAAGATTGGGGCTACGCACGCGGTGGGTGCAGGTTCCCCCGGTGGTGTTGTGCCCTACCTGGCGGAGGGTGCTCTAACAATTTCTTCTCTTCCAGTCGGCCTTATTGGTCTGGTGGAGGAGTCGTCCGTGGCTGTGACTTCTATTCCTGGTGGGGGCGATCCCAATGCAACAAGTGTCAAGGGAGGCAGTGTCGTTACTGTTGTGGATCCGTCCATCCCTCCCTCGGACCCTGCTTGGTCCGTGCAGGTGTCATGGGAGGCATGGAATATGGCACCTGGATGGGGTAAGCCGGTCCCGGTGATAATTCTTTTGGCTGGTCCGAGCTCATCCATGCGATCAGCTGTGATTGGTAAGTGTTTTTGTAATTGGCGCTGTTATATCTCGCGTGATTTATGTTCTAATGGTCGTCTTTGCTGTAGCCGATGATGGATGATTCACTGATCGGCCCCAGATCATGGACTTGGTCCATCCTCGTGCGGAGCTGCTGGAGGTCGGCGTTCTATCTCAGTATTTGGAGAAGAAACGCTTGAGGGCTCGCGAGCCCAGCCTCTTCACGGACCCTTCTACCTTCCTTACTGTGCGAGAGGCTAAGAGGCTAGAAACCTTTTATGAGGAGGGACGTGATATTGCGGAGGTATGGGACCCCATTTTCTTCTGTCCCATGAATCTTAACTGTTGAAAGGCAGGGAGAAGAGGTTGGTAAGTTTCCTGGAAGGCCTCCGCACGCCCCATGATTGTGAGCTGCTATGGCGGTCTTTGGAGTCTCCTGGGCATGCCTTTTGTGACGCCGCGGCCTTGCAGTTGAGGGTATGTATTGTGCAAATAGATATTGATTTGAATGTTATTGCTTCAATGTGTTATTGACTCGATCTTCTTGCAGTCTGCGGTAAAGTGTTATGCGGCAGTGGAGGAGTTCAATGAGTTCCTTAAATTTTCTAACTCCCGTGATGTTGCCCAAACGTAGGCTTTACAGAGTGCGGATGCTGAGCGTACATAGCTAAAGGCTGAGAATCAGACACTGGCTCACCCTATTGAAGAATTAGAAAAGTGGTGCATCATCCGCAATGAGGAGCGCGAAAGGATGCTGCTGGTGGAGCTTTAGAAGAATGATCTCTTGAATAAGTTTAAGGGGCATTTATTTCAGTAGGATGATGTAATTAGGTAGCAGGATATATAGAATGGCGTTCTCATTGAGGCCCTGTCCGGGGTGTGGATGGTGGCGGAGGCGGCTCGAGCGGAGGCATTGGTGGTACTGAGGTAAACGGAGGCATGTGCCCTCGCTGCACAGCAGGCTACTGATAGTGCGGCCAAGGCACTTCTGGACACGTTGGCTGATGCTACTGCGGCTAACCGGGCCTTTCCATATGTGAAGGGATTGTTAGGGCTTCCCCCTCTCTTAGGGAGGGTCCCTCATCCTCTACCAATTTTAACGCTCCCTTCCCTGCGAGGCTTGCCCAGATTGAGGAAAGGGTGCTCGAGCTGCATAGCCAGGCTGACGCTGGTACCCAGGGCTTTGAGGAAGGGTGGGTTCACTGCCAATGGTAGGTGGAGAAGCTACTTCCTGAACAGAACTTTGATGTCCTGAGTGCATTTGCGTGCGAGGACCCCGACGTTGATACCCTTTTGGATTTTGGAAAAGCTAAAGGGAAGTTGGGTCTCGCACCCCAGGCCCTTGTGGGGGATGGAGGCTCTGTTTTTGTAGATGACCCTTCCCCGAGTGATATAAAGTAATTGAATGATTTATGTATCATCATGCATTCTTTAGTTGCTTGATTCATCTTCACATTTATTTGTCATTGCGTAGTGGTTGTTTATTTACTATTACGCGCACGGGATTGCATTTGATGGAATCGTGGCGGTGGGGCCTAACAAGCCTTTGACTTTGTTTAGTCGGTCATGCTACCATTATATTGATAGAAATAGTTACACATAGTAGGGGCGCAAGTCATCTGCATGATAATTTCTAGGGAGTGGCTTCTCATTGTAGCCTATGAGCTCGAACACACCAGTACATACTTGCCGGTGGATGAGGAATGGTCCATCCCAATTTGGTCAGAGCACATCTTGCCGAGAGTCCCTGTCGGTGAGTTTTGAGCGTAACAGTGCGAGGGCCCCTTCCTTTAGTTACTTTGGCTTGACTTTGGCGTTACGCGAGAGGTTGAACAGCTATTTGAGGGCTGTCATGCGAAGTCAAGAGCCTTCTCAGAGCTCTTCAAGGAGGTGCAACCTTGCGCGCAGACCAGCGCCCTTGTCATCAGAACTGAAGCTGATCACGCGGATGGTAGGTAGGTCCTCTTTGATGGGTAGCAGGGCCTCTATTCCATAGACCAGAGAGAATGGGGTTTCCCTGGTTGGTGTTCGCAGGGTTGTGTGATAATCCCATAGTACACTGGGTAATTCATAGACTCATCGTCCTTTTTCCCCTTCTAGTCTCTTTTTTAGGTCTTCCTTGAGAGTGCGATTTGTAAGTTCCACTTGACCATTTGACTGGGGATGCGCAACGGGCGCATACAACATTCTTATGTTGTTCTCAGCTGCCCATTCCTAAACCTTTATGCTTGCGAACTATGTTCCATTATCCATGACAATGGCGCGAGGGCTACCATATCGGCAGACCAAGTTCTTCCAGAGGAACGCGATGACTCTTTCCGAAGTGATTGTAGTGAGGGGTTCTATTTCTATCCATTTGGTGAAGTAGTCCATTGCAATGATGCAAAATTGGTATTGACCTGGGGCTGTTGTCATCGGGCTAATCAAGTCAAGGCCCTAGAGTGTGAATGGTACAGGGTAGGTGAGTGATGGCGATATCGCGACTGACAATCGCTGAACCCTTGAGTTAAGCTGGCATTGGTGGCATTTGCACACTAGGGCTTTCACCTGCTTTAGCATTGTTGGCCAATAATACCTTGGCCGTAGGGCTTTATGTGCGAGGGTGTCGGCTGCAATGTGCACCCCGCATGTTCCTTGGTGAACCTCTTCTAGTAGGTGCTGCCCTTCTTCTGTGGTAAGGCATCTCTACAAGGGGGCCGAGTATCTTTGATGTCATAGAAGTTTGTCTATGATAACAAAGTGAGTGGCGCGACTGCGCACTGCTTTCTTGTCGTCAAAACTGATCTGTAGAAGCCCCTGTAACTGTCTCATAATCAGTGTCCACCAGTCTAGGTTGGCCAGTTCCTGTGTTTGTAGAACACTAATGTCTGTTGTATGGATGTCGATGGAGTGTCACGCTAATGTTTCACATTCAGATGGTATTTGTCCCTTGGATAGGGCGTCGGCCTTCATGTTGGTTGCTCTTGGTATGTGGATAAGACTAACCTCTTCAAGTTCTTTTATTAGACCTTTGATGAGTCACAAGTATTTCATCAGCGTGGGGTCCTTGCACTCTGAGATCCCCTACACTTGGTGTACTACTAGCTGTGAATCGCTATGAACCATGAGTCTCCGAATCCCTATCTTGATCGCCATTCTCAGTCCTGCTACCAGGGCTTCATATTCTTCCATGTTGTTGGTCACATGGAACTGGAATCTCACCCTGCATTTTTTTTTCCATTCGCAAGGGTCCTCGTAGGTATATTCCCCCGCCTGGTGATTCTACCTTGGATGCGCCATCCACATACATGCTCCATTCTGGTGCAGACGGTTTTGTCGATTGCGGCTCCTCCCTAGTGTCTAAGGGTCCACCGGAGAACTTTGCTATGAAATCTGTGAGGGCTTGTCCCTTTATTGCCTTGCGAGGCTCATAGGTGATGCTGTATTCGCTGAGCTCGATGCACCACTTAGCGAGGTGTCCTGAGTGCTTTGGGCATTGCAGTATATCTTTTATTGGGAGATCCGTGCGCATGGTCACCGTGTGGCCTTGGAAATATGGCTTTAGCTTTCATACGGTGTAAACTAGGGCCAAAATTAGCTTTTTCAAACCCGGGTATCGTGTTTCCGCTACTTGTAGTGTGTGGCTTGTGTAGTAGATCGGCCACTATTTATTTCCTTCTTCGCTAAGTAATACTGAGGTGACACTGGTGCTAGTTGCGGATAGGTAGAGCACCACGTCCTCGCCTACCTGGGGGCATTTGAGCATTGGTAGCTGCTTCAGGTGTTCTTTGATTGCTTCATAGGCATTTTGGCAATCTGGTGTCCATTTACAGGCCTTCCGTCACTTTATTTGTGTGAAGAAAGGTCTACACTTGTCTCCCAATTTTGATATGAACCTTCTTAGTGCCACCAGCCTACCGGCTAGCTGTTGTACATCTCTGAGGCCGCGAGGGGTTCTGAGGCTTGTGATAGCCTCAATCTTCTTTGGGTTTGCAGTGATCCCTGCTCGTGAGATATGAACTCCAAAAAAATTTCCCTCGCCCACACCAAACACACATTTCATCGGGTTTAGCCTCATGTTGTAACCCCACAAGTTTCTAAAGGTCTCTTCTAGATGATCCAAATGCGTTGATGTGGTCCCGTTTCTTATGACGATGTCATTTACATAGGCCTCTAGGTTCCCACAAATTTGATTGGCGAAGACTCGATTCATAAGCATTTGAATTGTTACACCCGTATTTTTTAACCCGAGCGGCATGCGCACATAATAGTAGACGACCTCGCCCATTGTGAATGTTGTCTTCATAGCATCCGTGGGGTCTATATATAGTTGGTGGTATCCACTATAAGCATCTAAGAAGGACAGGATCGGGTACCGCACTGATCGATGGGGGGCAATGGATATGGATCTTTGGGACATGCTCTGTTAACCCCCTTCTAGTCATTGCAGAGACATCACTCTTCACTTTCTTTTGCAACCAGAACGATATTAGCGACCCAGTCGGTATAATGAACTTCCTTAATTATATTAGCATCAAGCAATTTCTGAAATCCTGAACGTACAAATTCCACCTGGGTTTTCCTCCCGATAATCGTATTGAAAGATGATGGTAGGTCCAAGACTATGAAGTCTATGAAGCTGGAGCTGCAGGCTGGGACTCAATCGGCTATTGTCCCCATCATCATGAAGGGGAGGGTGATGATTCCTAGCGTGGGGATCTCTTCTTTCCCGATGCCATAGGTTGTGCCCTTCACCGGCTGGATGCGATAGAGGGGAACCTTGGCTGCCTGGAGGGTTTGCTTGTAGACTATGTTTGCATTCGCCCTAGTGTCCACAAAAATCTTGTCCGTATGCCAACCTGCGATGCGTGCTATGATGATCAGTGGGTCTGAATGAGGGACCACTACTAACGTACCGTCTCACCGGTGGATAAGTTGGGCTGCCGAGTGCTCAACTTGGTAGATTTTCTTCATGTAATGACGCCTTGCCGCCAGCCCTTCGCAATGCATTATTACGTGAATGCGACCGGCTGGGGGTGGGATGCGGTCCTCTTCTCTCCTTTGTGACCGGTGATGTTCCAGTGGTTTCTTATCATCATCCTCGTGGTTGCTTTCGTGCTTGCGACCCCTGGGTGATTCCTTTCTTGGGGAGCAGTCCTGCAAAATAAATTCAGATAGCTCCCAATGTGAGGCCATTTCTGCCAGTATTTTCCTAAGCTCAATGCAGTCCTCCGTGTCGTGTCCTTTTTTGTGATGGTATCGACAGTATTTTCTCGATTAGCCATTGGCTTGCTTGGACAGGGGGTATGGCCATGTCGGGACCGCACGCCTCATTTCGAGGATGTGAAGGATGTTGGTTTGAGAATCTCGGAGAGGCGGGAGCCATGGATAATGGTGATCCCGCATAGGCTGGGATGAAAATTGGGTGCGCTCTGCCCCTACTCGGTTATCTTGCCCTCGTGGAGTTTGGACTCTGCCTTCGTCTTGTGAAGGTTTGTATTGTGGCTTAATTATCTCTTTTGCATGGATGAATCTGATGGCCCTGGCGACGAACTGATCCATTGTCACCACCCCTCCCCGGCCGGCTTGTGCGTCATGTACGGAAGCATCGTGAACATTGCCGGGAGGCGGCGGTGATTGGCGGAACCAAACTTCTCTTCGATTATGGGACCCAAAACCCGACCATTTTAAAACTTTTCCAAACTTATTTTTTCTAGCGTGTTACTTAGATTTAAGATGTTCTAGTTTCTTGATGCGTAAACCTGCACCCGAAAACACGTTAGTGGTTTCCACAGAATATCATGCGTTGTCGTTATTAATTATCCATATACATCAGATCAGAACTACTACCCGCTTCGTTGGGTGGGTAGTTCCTGAGTAAGTTAAAATAACACATTCATCCGATGTGTATTCATGCATGCTTAGTCCTACAGAGCCTTAACTACTGAAACCAAATACGTACTTGCTTGCGGGGATGATCGGCACGTACCCCGACAAATCACCGTAAGATACCGCTGATGCTGTGGTAATCATCATATAGCCAACCAGATGAACTAACCTACTGGCTACTGCCCGTAAGCTCCTGAAAAGATTAATATAGGGGGTGAGTCCTCGAAAGGTACTCAGTAAGGGTTGGGTAAGATTAGCAGATAATTACGCGGAACCTGTAAAAGAGGTTAGAATATAACATAACATCATAACATGTGTCACGTAGGACTGATCATAACATGTGTCAGAAGACTGATCTGGCAGCAGCATCCTTTCATTCGCATGGCCCAGCTAATACTTACGACAGTACCCGACGGCCGCAACTAAATCGGGACATATCCGATGGCCACAACCAACACGGAACATATGCATATACATAAATGCTACTAGTCGGCGGTCGCAACCATAATCGACACAGGCGCATGCTACCTGCGAAGGGGCGTACGTTCCCCAGATAACATAACATGAATTTTGTAAGTAACAACCTGATCAAAATGATCAGGCGAGAGGCAGAATCATAGCATAACATAACGTATTGCTGCCAGAAACATAGTACCTGCATACTACTAATCTTACCTTGTAAGTAGGACCATCCCCCGGGAGTCATTGGGGCCCACCCTCGACCCGAGTACTAGCCATTAACTAGCATAATATGGATAAGGAAAATCGATATTGCATATTAAGAAAGTTAATCCCCTTACCTGGAATATCGGATCCTGATGTGCCAGTAATAATCCCGCAGATCAATCCCGCACGATCAGACCTATCCCGATATCCAAAATATAACATGCAGAATCTTAGTTTATAACTAAAATTTCATACTTAACATACTTTTCCAATAACATCTTTCACCTTCATCATAACCTTTATTCCTCGAACGTTATACAAAAGTTCACATTTATCCTTAACATAGAAAGTTGGCTTTTTAACTTAAAAGTCAACCACTGCATACTTTAATCCTTAAAAGGTAACTTATTTACCTTAAACCTCATAATTATATCTTAAGTCCCTAACCTTTTTATAAACTTACAAATTTGGCCCATAATTTCACATAACGCCAAATTTACCAAACATGTTCATTTTTCCTTACTTTTTCACTTCCTTTGTGAAACTTTCATTAACCTTTACTAAAATTGTACAAAACATCCAAACTTTCACCAAAGGTGCAATTTAACACAAAACTTTCATAAAGTTACAAAAATTCCATTTTTGTCAACTTTTTCAACTTAAATCTTTAATTCATCATAAACCCCCAATTTTAGAATTTCGTCCCAAGGCCAAAATTTTTGGCCTTCTTTCAATTCCATCCTAAACTTTTCAAAAGTGTCATTTTTCATACTTAACCTTTATTTCCTTTACCAACCTACCATTTAAAACCATAAAATGACACTTTTTCACCAAATTACCAAATTAACCAAAACTCATCAATAGTTTCGGTTTTAACCCAATATTTTTTATTTCATTTCACTTTTTCCCAAAATTCTTAAAAGTGTCATGTTTCATCCTTAAGCTTTATTTCCTTAACCAAAACACTAATTAACTTCATAAAATGACACTTAATCCATAAAACGCTAAATTAACCAAAAACACCAAAAGTTTTCAGTTTTAAACGAAACTTTCAGCCATTTACCTTTTTCACCCAAACTTCATCAAACTTGCTACTTTAGCCCTAAACCTTTATTTCCTTCTCCTAAACTTCATTTAATCCTTTCTTTATCAACAAAAACATACCCAAAAACATCTGCAAAGTTTCGGTCAGCAGCATAAAAAACATCCCCAACTTTCGGTTTTCATCATTTCTTTCCAAAAATGATTTTCCAAACCAACCAACAACCTTAATCCATCATAAAAAACATACAAATATCATTTGTTAACCAAGATTTAACCAACTTAAGCATACAAAATCTCTCATCATTTTTGGCCAACATGAAAATTAACCAACCAACTTCCTTTTCATGATCAACCAAGAATTAAACATGCTCATCATGCGTCCATAATCAACATTCAAGCATGCTTTCTACTCAAATCATAAACCAACTCAAGAACTTGATTTTCATATTCAAGATAAACATCTCATAACTTGAACTTAACCTTACCTTAATGAGATGATGAAATGAGTTGAGAAATATTTCCAAGAAAACCCGTCAAGTTTCGGCTTCAATAGGAGACAAAGAGGAAGAATCAATTTCAAAGTTCTATCCATTAGAACTTGAATAACTTCTTAAACAAACAACCTTACCTCTTTAATCCTTAATGAAACTTGATCATTAAAGCTTCAAGATGAAGGCTAGAAGAAGGAAACTCCTTGGTTGTTCCCTTGATAGATTGACCGACGAAAGAAGAAAGGAAGAGGTAAGTGTTTTCTATTTCTTTCTTTCTCTTACTACTAGTCTTTTATGTATACTAACTTGAATTTCTAATTCATTTCTTTTCTTTTCTTATTGAATTTCCAAGAGATAATGTGTAACATTATCACCTTCCATCTTTAACAAGAGCCCTTG
>JBBYHH010472015.1:0-11294 GCA_038382905.1 Daphne laureola
TTTTTTACCAAACATCCGCGGATCCAATCACACGATCTTATAATAAGAACAAGAGATCTTTCTCGATCAATCCCCTTTCCCCTCATTCTTCGAGAATCAGAAAGATCCTTTTCAAGTTTGAATTCGTTCAATGTATATTGCAAATTATGATATACTTAAAAAATATTTACCTTTAGATGTTTAAACATGCATGGAAAAAAATCATAGATTAAATACTGTAAAACAGCTAAAACAAATGGTGCAATCTTTGAAGTACGGAGGGAGTACATCACCAGTACTAAAGGTGGAGTCGCAAATTTATACATCACCAGTACTAATGGAAAATTTGGTACTTAGTCAAAATCATTAGATAGAGACTGTATTGACAATATAACAAAATCTTGTTACCAAGTGGTCACCACCTCACCCAAACTAACCAAAGACTTATTACAAAACAAGTTATAGGCTACAAAGCTTCAACAGCAACATATCATATGATGGTAATGAGATGAACAAAACAATTTCCAAATAGAGAACGCTTGTTAAGTGATCAACACTTTTTAAGTTATGACCATTGATATAGCAGTACAAATACTTACCCGTCGTTGAGGGAACAATTTAGATATCTGTTTTATCACCACAGATTGTTTGTGTAAACGCTCCGTGGTGATTGCCACCTGCAATATATTAAAAGAGAATGTCTGAGAAATGAAGACAATTTGTAGACAGCCAAACAAAGTAACATATGAACAAGAAAAGATCAACTGAACAGGTAATGGAACATCTGGGACTTCTAATGTTTTAATAACTTTATAAAGGACAGCCTATGATATTATGTAGCCCATCAATCAGCAGCTACTGGTGGCACGAGTATTTAGCCTGGCAATAGATGATCGAGATAAAAAATAACATAAATCTTACATGACCCAATCTCTGTGTGCATATGAGGCTGGGATAGAACGTTTCCAGTTGATCCACACGGTTTTTATCCAACTGCAGGAAACCCATAGCATAACAAAGTTTCAACTTGATTATTTATGAATGGCATTGAAGAGAACACTAGACTCGTCAATACCATGCTACGAGATGATTCAAGGACACCCTCCTTGGACTTTAGATCGTTGGACAACTGGTCTACCTTAGCCTTCCCTGAAAAACGACATTCTTCGCTCAATTACACTGGTAATAACAGACAAAACCACATAACTCCATATGTCAATAATGGATCTTCAAAAAGATCATGATACCTTGAGCGAGCTGTTCTTTACTATGACGTAGCTTTTCTCTCAACTTTGCAAGCTTTTCATTTTGAGTGACCTTCCAGTCAGACTGATCATCTGCTCTTGCCTGAAGAAAACAAACAGTGAACCCATATCAAGAGATTGCGAAAAACAAAATAAGTTTAATTTAGTGACATGAAGAAGGCAAGGGAAACCTTAGCCACCAGCACTTGACTCAATTTGGAATACAAGAAATCTCTTCGACTCTTCAATGATTTCAAAAACGTACTGTACTCGTTTAACCTGCATTAATCAGCGCAAAGCTTATGATCCAAATGACGACGAACCAGAAGATTTCTGAAACTATGACTCAAAAGTACGTCAATCAAAAGGAATGTAAGTTGCGAATTTCAAGCTTATACCTGTAATTAACGCAGACAGTGCAGATTGAATGTCGATTCCAATTCTCACAAATTCCGCAGTGGCTGGCTCTTTTGGACATGTTCTGATTCAGTAATTATCTCAACCAAAGTCGAATTACTGAACCGAAAAGCACGGCGGAAACCTGACCTCAATCCGCTCGAGATGTTGTAATTGTAAATCACAAAAACAACAATAGATCGACGAACGGAAATCGGACAACGACGGACGATCGATCGAACGAGAAGAAATCAACCACCGGAAACTTTAGCTGTTGCAAGGATTATGTTTAGCGCTTGCGACAGAAACGAATGCTGCTGATTCTGGATTCCAAAACAATAACGTGCCGGAATTGTTCGAATTCTTGAATTCAAAGGTCCTTCATGATGATTACAAAATTAAAATCAGAAAATGACCACTAATGTTTGGATTGATAATATTTTATCACTAAATGCTTTTAGGGGATCAAATTGTTACCAATATTTAAGATTATATTTAAATTTATCACTGTTATTAAATAGTTTAAGAGATTTTGTTAAATTTTTTAGATTAATGTTTTATTTTCACTTTAAAGTTTTTAAATATAATAGATCAATCCTTAAAATTTACATTTCTATATTTTGACTTCTCCCTCCCTTATTAATAGCACTCTATAACACTGTCTCTACGCCGATGTACGACTGTCCTCTGTCGTTGCATCACCGTCCTTTCGGTTGTTACATCGTCGTCCAATTAATCAAAAGTGTTTTGTTTAACCAAAGCAATTTTTTTTCCATATTTTTTATATCGCAATTCTACCAAGCGCGTTTCTTTTTTTTTTTTATCATTTTAGAAATGGTACACAATAAATCAAAAAAAAATTATTTAATAAAAAATAAAAATAAAATTGATTAATTGGGCGGCAATACAATGACGGATGATGTGGTGGTGCAGCGGTAGAGTGACGGTGGTGTAATGACGGAGGGGCGATGGTGTAGTGGTGGAGAGGCGGTATTGTAGGGTGCTACTGATAGGGGAGGGATGGGTCAAATTATATAATTTGAAATTAAATGATTAATTTGTCAGGTTTAAAAAATTTAAGATAAAAATAAAACATTAACCCAAAAAATTTAATGAAATTCATCAAGCTATTTAATGGTAGTAGCAAATTCACTCATTTCCTAAACATCGGTGGTAATGCAGAAATTTTGATTTTGCCACTAATATTTAGGGGCTAAACAATACTCCCTCCTCCCGCAATTATGTATATATTTGTTTTCACTCTTTCACACTATTTAATGGGGAAAATGTTCATTTTTACTACTAACGTTTAGCAAAAAATCTCTTTTTATTATTATTTTAGAAAAGGGTCCCTAAATACCACTACCGTTAAAGATGTTGGACCCCGTTTACCACTATTTGATATAATTTCCACCGTGGCATCTTTTTATCTGACGTGGACGTCCGTGATTGTTATGTGGATGTTCAATTCGCTGAGCCCGACCTAAAAAACCAGTATCGCATCTCTGCCTCCTCCCCCGTCTCCGCCTCCACCTTCTCCCAGCAGCTCTGGTGGCTCCTTCATCGTTGCAGTCCAGCAGCAATTACTCCTCTCAAGTCGAATCTGGCGTTTAATTGCAAAGTCTCTACTGACATTTTGGTCTTTACTTTGCGTGCTCCTTGCCTAGTTGTATGCAGGGTCGAGATTTGGGGGTGGGTTTGTGTGTTTGTGTTTTTGTTTTCGAAACTAATTGTTTTTGTTGGAGACTCCCTTGGCTAGGCATTTGCAATTCTTCTCCCTCTGTAAATCAATATAACACTGTTGGTGGTGGACCCCTACTAATCGTCTCGGTACCCGACACCGGTACCTAACGAGGTCATGTCGGTAACCGAGAAAGAGACTAACCGGCTTGGTGTTCTAATCGTTCGGAAAGGTTCGACCCGAGGCTCGAACTGTCCGAGAGCCGGGAGACCGGGGACCTTTCTCGGCCTCGGACCACGTGTCACTCCTCCTGCGGAGTCCCCCCTCACATCACGCCACGTGTTACGATCTGCCCACTCTGTACCAAGCAATGATGGACATTTGGACCTATAAATAGAGCACTTCCTTCTCCCTTCAAGGACAAGCAACATTTAAAGCTCTAATCCCGACAACTAGTATTTCCGATAACTGACGGATTTGTGACTTTCCACCAGGGCCCGAGATAGAACCGAGAACCTGGAACCGAGAACTGAAGAGAGCTGAGAACCGAGAGTGCGGGAGGACCGACTACCGAGACCCCCAATCTAGAAGTTCGACATGGTGCAAGGTACATTCCTTGTACCCTTTTTGTGAATTATTATTATGTTAGGGATCGCTCTAACATTACCTATTATGTTAGGGATCGCCCTAACAAGACCATTTGACATGGGTGAATGCAGTTGGTTAATTTTATCACTTACTAGTCTCCAAATAAATGAAAATTTTAATCTATATAGTGTTTATTTATTTATTTATTATAATAAGTTTACTATAATTCAATCACCAACTCAACAAAATTTCTAATATAATTTATTTTATTTTCTGATATTTAAAACAATTTCCAATAAGTTAGAAGTTTTATAAACTGCATTATTGAAATATTAAAGCTCCAAAAGTATAAATACAATATTTAATATATGATTCTTTTCATAAATATTTAAAGAGTCTGGTTAATTACCAGCTAGTGGGAAAAATCACTAGTTGATCCTAACACTACCTAACTAATCTAACTAATTAACTAACAATTCTAAACACCAAAATACATTTCCTAGCCAAAACCACTATTCATCCTCACCGCCACTGTCACTGTCGCCGGAACCGCTACCGGAACCACCGCCGGAGCCACCATTAGAGCCACCGCTGGAACCACTACCGGAACCACCGCCGGAGCCACTGTCAGAAATACTGTCGGAGGTTTTGCTGGAACCATCGTCGGAGCCGATGCCATAACCACAGTCAAAACCGTCGTCGCAACCATCGTCGCAACCATCAGAACCACCGCCATTGCCACCGGATCACATCCGCCGCCGCCATAACCAACGCCGCCGTCGCCAACACTACCGTCACCACCACCACTATCGTCGTCGATGAAACCACTGCTGCAATTTGTGGAACAAGATTTTTAGAAATTAATTTCCACATTTTTTCGTTAATTTATAATTAATTACATAGTATCTAAAGTAATATGCAATACTGTCTAAAGTAATATGCAATATTGTTTATTAGTTATTTTACATATTTCTATAATGTCTATTAAAATGTGATATTTTATCTAAGTAAATTTTAGAAACTGTTTATTTATTTGTTTTGTACATATTAAGTGATAGAGAAACTATCTATTACATTATAAATAATTAATTGCATAGTAAATCTAAAAAACTTATTTTGTAATGTATAAAAGCATTTATAATATAATAGTATAAGATATTTTTCTTTAATTTATAATTAATTGCACATTGTTTAAAGTACTGTCTATTACAAGAGTTTATACTGTTTATTTATTAATTTACACATTTCTATAGTATCTATTAGAAAATGAGATAATGTCTGAATAAATATTGTAAATTGTCTAGCTAACAAAATATGAGTATATGTTACATTAAACTATAGTGTCTATAGTAAAGTATTGTAATGTCTAAAGAAATACTGATATCTGTCCTAAGAAACTGAGAATATGTGACGATAGTCTATAATATCTATTAAACTGTTATAATATCTAAATGTACACTCGAAACTATCTGAATAAATTTTAAAACTGTGAGAATTAAATTCTATATGTGTTATTGCTAGTCTTACCTCTATATCTCTGCTCCCCTCTATCCTACACCAACAAAAAATTGACATTTGTCATTCACTTAAAGTTTTACTCCTTTCCCATAACCTCCACGGATTAATCATTTTTTACTTTCTTCACATTCACATAAATCATAACCATCAACAAAATAACGTTGACTAAGCTTCATTTTGTATGATTTGTTGTACAACTTTTTTTTTATTTTATTTATTTATATATGTCCTTTTCTATATTTTAATATCAAACCTTTTGTACAACTACTTTTTTATATTTAAGAACGTATCAATTAATATGGAATGACGGCTGTGTTTTTTAATTTTTATGGTACAATTTCCATAATTTTTTAATACTCTCTATCACTCAAAAGTTAATCATTTTTTTTAATATTTTGTGTAGCAGTGTTTGACTTACATTTTTTAAGATAAATAGTGAAAAAAATAAAAAAAATATATTTAAAAAATTTATACTTTAAATTATGATATACATGTAAATTATTTAACTTAATATGTTACAGTACAAATAAATCAAACAAAACAAACTAATCAACTTTTCAGGAAAGGAAATTTAGAGTATCTCCCAACTATTGAAGAATGAGTCTTTTTTCATAAAACAATCATTGATAATATACCCAATCTTCTTCTTCTATTATTTTTTTTTCTCATTTTTTCATTTTACAATTTTGATATCGATTTTCACAAAATATTGCCTCATTTTCACAAAATTTTCCAGACTGACATGCAGCGTGGTGGAATTTAAATATATGTACAAAACTTGGAGCATTTGTTGTACGATGGAATGAAAACTTTGAACAAGAGAAGAGTAAAGACTTTAAGTGAACAATAAGTGTCAAATTTTGGTTGGTGTAGGATACAGTGGAAAAGGGATATGGAGGAGAAGATTTGGACTCCCTCAGATCACCTTGTTCTATCCAGATCTGAGCTCGTCGGAGATCAAGACCGATCGTTTTTCAGTTTCGTTGCAAGCCGATCCAGCAGTGGAGATCGCGAGATCTCCGAGCAAGAAGCATCAACGATTTGCTTCGTTGGAGATCTTACCGCCGTTGAGGAGAGATTGGTCGTATTCGTCCGGTGGCTCGGAACAACGAGCATGAAAGAACAATGGTCAGAGTCGGAATCGTCGATTCTCTGTCAGATCTGGACATTGGACGTCGATCGGAGCCGGAACCGTCGATTCTCTGTCGATCGGCGTGATCGATGGTGATGGCACGTTGAGAACGTCACTAAAGGACTAATTGACGTGGGGATAGCTTTTGATGAACGGAAATGAATCGGATTGGGCTTGAAGCAGAAGAAATGTCGTCTCGCAACCAACCATGAATCGATGACGACGAGTTTAACGACGACGCTTTGCGACGGAAGCCTCAAGATCTACTCCTCGGCGATGACGATGCCGGATTTCTAGCTAGATCGTTGTGACGCCATGAATCGACGAGAGATTGTTACCGTAACTCATCGTCGCTGGAGATCTATGAATCTCTCTTTTTCTCATCCGTGAAAAGAAGAAAAACTGCAGATCTAACTTAAATTAAGAGTATATTAGTCAATTCCCCACTAGTGGGTAAATAGCATTACGCATGTTTAAACATTTAGAGTTAAATTCATATGAGTACCATAATTTGCAACATACATTTTTAAATCAATTTCTTTACAAAAAAAAATCTCATTATTTATCTTTATAAAAATTTGAGTCAAACACTATATCTTTCAACATTAAAGTCAAATGTATCGACTTAAGGGAGTATGAGATTCTGCCAACAATTTCATTCCCGTTCATTAATCTAGTGTCCAAGGAGATGTTTCAAAAGAATTTGGATGGACAGAGTAAATGGGTAGATCTTTGAGTTTTAAAATCTTTGACACCCTTAACCCCAAACAACGATTTATTCAACAAGGCTCAAACTTGAGCTTGTGAGCAACTTGTCTTCTCGCTGCAGGCCCAAGTTTGACTCAACAAATTGATTCAAGAACTCGACATACTTTAAAACACAACGGTAGATTCGACTCATTAAGCAAATGATAGTACCAGGTACATACTAACTTGTTGCTCAAGAAAGTTTATTTGATAGTAGCAACTTACTAGTTACTACTAGCTCTTATCCCAAATGTATTGTCTCGTCTTCTTTGCAATTTAAAAAGAAAATGAGATACTAAGAACCCGTTTAGTTGAGGAAAATTTTCTAAATTTCAATCTCTAATTTTTCTTTATAAATATTTAATCATATAACTATCTTTAAAGTGATGAAAAATCTTATTTTCTAAATATTAAAAAACTTTAGTGTTAAACAAAATAACCTTGTTTTCAAGGTTCCTTAATTTAATCCTAAAGTTTTCTAATGTTTGGAAAATAAGATTTTCCATCATTTAGAAATTAGTTATACTATCAAATATTTACAATGAAAATTTAGAAATGAAAACTGGAACACAACTGGTAGACCCTTATATATCTCAAATGAGATCTATACTTAAGGGTCGGGTCTCCGATGAGACCTTACGACTTATGGCCCGTATCTCGGCCCGAAACAGAGGTACTACAGGTCCCAGGACCTAAATGGTCACGGCCGAAACCCAGCCCAAGGGTTCGGTCTGGGACAAGAGACCACTCCCAATACATCATCCCGGCCGAGATCCCAGACCAAAGGGTCGGGTCTCGGCCGATAGCTTTTACACCCATAGCGCTCGTCTCGGTTCGAGACCACGCAACCCTCACATCCGACGATCCGACCCACGACAACCACATTACTGACCCGAACCGGTTCGTTGGGAGGCTTCCCCCACGTGTTAATCAGACGGCGGTCCAGATCACCGACATGACACGTGTCATTATCACAATGGGCACCAAGTCATCCGTACGACAGGCCCCAAGGCTATAACACCCCCTCAATTGTCATAACCACCGAGTTGACTACCATGAAAAGGAGCAGTAACGCTCCGAAGCCGAGACGAGGAACTCAACTTGAAGTTAGTTCTGACACCCCGATCCCTTGCAGGCACGCACGGAACATCTCGGACAGACGCGATCCAATCAAAGACACTTTCACGATCTCGGGCCGAAATGAAGGATCTCTCTCCTCCCTCTCTCGGCAAATACCCAAATAATTCTTCTGACCCAAGACTTTATCATTTCTATTATGTTAATATCTCGCATTAACAACAACTAAATGGACCCCAACAACTAAATGGACCCTAACATATTTGCGATGGAGAGAGTAATAGCGAAGTGGGGGAACATTGAAGGTCATCCAAGAGAATCCAATGGCCGACTTGGTCGGTAGGATTGACACACAGCTAGCATAGCAAAGCTCTTTATTGAATAAAGATTGAAACAAAGGCAAATGCATGTTTAAGTTACAATTTCCCCAGCAATAATTTTTTCTTTTTTCAGAATCATTTTACTTCAAAAGTTTCTGGACCGCATGGACCTCATGCTTGTTCAGTTGCTGTACTTCTTGAACCACACCCCAATGTTCAGAAAGCTTTCAAATTCGGATTGCGGTCTGAAATACTCAGAAAATATCATCAATTCATATCAACAATTAAGGCTGCAACAGCTAGCATCCAGTTTTCAGGCTATTGTAAAGACTAAACTCATGGTATGATGCAGGCAGACGAGCACTTACTTGTCAATTGGGTGAATGTCATTAGGGAACACGATCAGTTTGGTCTCAACACCTCTTTCCTTCAATGCTCGTGCATACTGCATATTCCAGATGCCGTATCAACAAACAAATATCGAAATTTGCTCTCAGAATGGAGAGAAAGAGATGTGAAACAATTCAGATCTCTCATGGCAATAGTCGGCACACTCGAGGTTTCAACAATGGTTAGGGTGGATTTTGCAACTTGAAAGTGTCAAAAAAGTCAGAGCTATAATGGTACTAATACTGTTCAAAGTTATTTCAAACACTACATAGATCAGCCTTCTCACCTGCAAACCATTAGAGACTGGGACTCGAAGATCTTGTGCACCTAAAAGCATAAGCGTTGGAGTTTTAACCTGTAGACACATCAAAACAATAGTTAGTTAAGACTTGCCCTCTTTGGTCCTTACCGAACATATAGCATAGATATGCCAGTACTCCTAGTAATCGTATATACGTGCAGGGGAACTTCCGAATCTTATTTACCATTCATTCGCTCAAAATTTATTCATAGCATTTCCAGCTTGTTGCGGAAGAGACTTTTGGCCCAAAAAAGCCAAGTACACATGCAGTGCATGTTCCAGTACCTTTGAGATGTGTGATATAGGAGACTTGCTATACAAGTGAGCTAAATGCTCAGCTGTGGGTGCTTCTGTGAACATCTTCTTCCCTTCTGTTCCATAAGCTTCTACATAACACCAATCAGGAATATCACTTACCCCCACCATAGATGCAAGATTGCAAACAGGATTCCTTGCAACTGCTGCTGCAAACTTCTCTGGTGCCTACAAGGGTTGGTAAAACAATACAATGCAGCACCCGTTCCCAGCTATCAGTTCATTAGAGGTTTCTAGTGATATACTAGTATAAATCACAAACCCATATCCTCCACTTTAAAGGCTAATATAAATCTCCCCTCGTAAGGGCATTTCTTCTACATTCAAAGTAAGCATTAAGTACCAAGGAGGTCCTATACCTGGCCTATCAAATGAGTGGTCAGAAAGCCACCATGTGAACCTCCAAGAACCATTATTTTAGACAGCCTAAAAACCCCATTATCGATGACATGGTCTATGGCAGTGAGTACATCATTGACATCCTTCACAAAACCAATCTAAGGATCAGGCCCCACACGTAATCTAGGAAGCAATGAATACGAAACAGAACAAACAATAACGTCAATAGTAATTAAGCACCTGGAAACCAATTTTCCCCAGAAGAGACTGCAATGCTTCTTCGCCAAAGCCAATTGAACCTCTGAAACAAGTGATGCGATGTTGTTGAACAAGAGATGGCTGAAATTTAACTATTTGTAATGCACCTAAATGTGAATGACTATAACTGGGTGAAAGAAGAAAAAGGGAGGGAAAACAAGGAATGCCATGGCCAGCCTTTGCTCAGTTTACAGGTGAATAACGAGATTCTTATCTTCCTTGTATCGTTCATAATTTCTCCCTTAGTCCCAGAAAAACTTGTATATTTCATTTTCATCATTTAACCAGTGATTATTTTTACTCAACATTTTGACATATAACATTGAATAATTTATTTACAAGTGATAAACAAGAGTTTATAGTTTCAAAATAATTTTTTCAGAAATCTTTTGACAAATGCTTCCTATTAAAAACTTAAGTCAAACAGAGGCTAGAAAGTCAGAATCGGTCTCTCTTTTAATGGAGTATAATATAATCCCTCCAGACATAAATCAAGCAGGCTGGCTTTGTTTTCCTTTCCCTTAAAAAGGGATGCAGCCAAAACAAATGCAGTATTTGTAGCTTTCGTTCCTCTTCTTTCCTTTCCCTTACCTAGTATTTATTCATTATAAAATACAGGAAGAGTATCATGTATTCCTTGTTCTGATTCTGAGGAAAGAATAGAAAAAGAATAACTTTAATGTGTTACTACAAAATGTAACCCACCAAACTGGGAGGAGGCGGAAAACTTAACATTGTGTTCATCTCGTATATGCAGTCAAACAAAGAGGATATTCAAACAAATCATGGTGCTAAACAAACACTGGGTTGATGATACAATCCAAGAACATTGTTAACAATAAACAGAGATTATAGTGGTCATCGTTTCCTAACATTGTATAGAATAAACAGATCTGTAAGTGAAACTGAATGGTAGAATTGTTTCTTGTATAGATCAATGAAATATACAACGTATATATATACACATCAAGAATCCTATATAAGGAAGGAGATAAATCTTAATTAATAC
>JBBYHH010472126.1:0-11294 GCA_038382905.1 Daphne laureola
ACATATTTACTACGATTAATGCGTTTGTGCTAACTTGCTATCTTGTCGGGGCGAGTCCACTGCCAGAGGTTTTTCTTCAATTTTATCGTCTGAGGAGGCCTAGGTGTCACCATTTTTACGAGCTTGCTCCGATGGAGGTTCAAGTGGAGGGTGGTAAGTTTCATCGCATTGTTGTTTTTGCTGAGAAGACCAGTTCTTGGGGGTCGTGGAAATCCCAATTTTTCTTTATTTTGTCCGATGACACTTGGAATTTTCCGGCTTATTTTCTTGGTGTTGATAGGCCCCATATGTACGAGCGACCGACTGTTTGGAGGGACACTGAAGGGGCTCAATCTGTCTCGAAGCTGCTGGAGTGGATCCTAATGGTAATTATGATCAAGGAGATAGAGAAGCATTTTCCTTTCTTGTTATCCTTGATGGATGAGGTTGTGCTTCGTACTATTAGAGTTAGTCGTGCGCACAAGATGAGTGGACACAAGGATTCTTTGGAGGGTTGGGTCGAGGGGCTTCTTGGTGACGTTGTAGAAAGGTTTCAGAAGGGCTTTACTCGTCCTCTGGTAGTGCTTTTTATTTTCTGTGGTGTTTTTTCATGATGCTGGATTTGGTTCCCTGAGTGTTTGTGTGTTTTGTTATGGTAGGCAAGATGTTGGCTCCTGAAGGCCTGTTTATGAAGAAGAAAGATGTCAGGCAGGCGGTCATGAGAAAAGCTGCTAAGTCTTTTTCGGTCGAGCCTGTTAAAAGCATGCTTGATGTGCCGACAGAGGGGTGTGCTGGTGGTCCCTTGATGTCGGAGGAGGTTCTTACGAAGGCAATGTCTGTGGCTATCGTGGCACTGAACATGATGGTAGACATCGATGATGAGTCTGATGTGTCGGGTGGTTTGGTGAGAAAACATCATCGGTTGCTAGTTGATGGTGAGTATTGGATGTTTTTCCTTAGTTTTAATTCTTTGTGGAAACTAATGTTTTCCTTTATAGGTGAGGAATTGGATGAGGCGACTGAAATTGTGGTCGATGTGCCTCGAGTTTCCTTGGACAAAGGGAAGGGCCCCATGGAGGGTCCCAGTGATGATGGAAGGGTCATGGGGCCCCGAACCCCTAGTGGTTTTATGGCAGATGGGCGTCGGGCTGCCCTTAGGCCAACAGTTTTGGTCGATACTAGTGAGGGAGTGAAGGAGCCCCTTGGACCTGATTTTTTGGAGCCTCATTTTAATCCTGACAAGATTAAAGATATGGCAAGGATGGAGAGGCGCTCTTACTTCGACGCTAGGGGATGGCCGTTGGAGGAGGCTTGAGAGCGATTTTTTAGTGTGTCCCAGGATGAGTCCATTCTTGAGGATGGTAAGGATTTACGGTCGTGTGTTGCTGAGGGCTTGTTTCTATCTTGAGACCTGCAACATGTGATCAGATCTAAAATGTCGACTGAGGAGTGGCGCAGGACCTGATGAGCCAAATTATCTATGTGATTTGATTATCCTGTTTTTGCTCAATTTCCCTGAAATTGTATATAGTTATTCTGTGTTGTTTTTCACGTGGCAGCTTTGTCACGTGGAGTATACGAGAAGGATGTTCAAGATCGGATGAAGATCCAGGACCTTCATGCGCATAATTTGAGTTTTAAGCAGAAGCCGAAGTCCTCAGAGGATGTGGAGAGGCTCAAACTTGAGCTGGAGGGCAGCCAAGCTCAAGTAGAGTTGTTGAGAAAAACTCATGCTTCTGATCTGATCCAGTTACAAGAGAAGATTAAAGTAATCTCCCGTGCATAGGAGTAAGCTTGAAAAAGTATGTTGACTCAACAGACTCTGGCAAGTTTCTACAAGGTCTAGTATGATAAAAAAGATTTGGCCATCGAGGGGCTTCATAAGGGCATGGAGCAACGAGAGAAAGCCTTCGAGGAGCTACAGAAAGAATTGCAGCAATAGAAGAAGAGCTTCAAGGAGCTGGAAAAGGTTACTGCTGGTAAAGATGAGCTTATTGTCGAGCTGCCATCTCATGTTGCTAGGTCGGAGGAGTTGTCTCGCCTGGAAGTGAAGAAAATTGAAGAGAGCACAACTTTTATGACTCAATCAACAGTTGAGAATTTGCGATCTATGACTCGTTTGGAAAAGTTTTGTGAACTTGCTTTGTTCAAGAGGGAAAGTGTGGATCCCCCTAAATTTGTAAAGTCCATTGCTAATCGTTTGCCTCATATCGAGGCTGTTGTCAGTCGTTATGCTGACTTAGCCGTCGAGGCAAGGGAACAATGGCCTTTTTTCTTTACTGAAGGCTTTTTGAGGTGCCTCCAGCAAGTTGAGGAGGTGAGGGTTGTGGTGGACTATCAGAGGCTTGATGCGACACGTGTGATCGAGCCTGATAGGGCCACCTTATTTAGGGTAGTTGTAGAGGGTCGTAGGTTAGGTCCTTCTTTTCCATACGACCTTTTTTAAACCTCTGCTCCAGAGGCAAATGATGGGCCTAATGAGGCTAGTGCCTCTTTGGCGATGAAGAAGGCTGAAAAGCCTTTAAAAGATGGAGGCTCCAAGTAGGTTGTGGAGGCCTTGTCTTAGTTATTTAATGAATTTGGCATTGCTTTGTTTGTGTTGTTTTCGTGCGTCGTAGTGAAGTTGAGTCGTAATTGGTAATGTGGGATGTTTTATGCTAAGAACAAATGAAGCGTGGTAATGAAATTTGTCAATTTCATATTAGCTGGAAGTGTATCTTACGTGGTAAGGATGAGAGCTCGATTGATGCTTCTCATTTTTGTATTAGTGCACTTTGGGAGTTTGTAGATATAGAAAATTGTGCTTGCTTTTCGAATATATAGTAAATTCCTGGAAATAACGTATGTAGTGGATTAGAACGACCCTTTTTAATAGGTCTGATAGTGTTCATACACACATTATGTTAATTAAATTTTCTTGGGATTTGGAGTATATGCTCTAGAAATAGTAAGGTCGTATGTCATCCTGGTGATAATTGTGCTTCAAAAGCTTTCCTGTCGAGTCCTTCAATTTGAACACTCCTTCCTTGTCCTTTGTGTGTACGATGTATGGCCCTGCCCAATTCGGTCTTAGGGTGCCTTGCCCCGGATTGCGACCAGCTAGTTCTGATTTTAGCAGGACGAGGGACCTTAAGTGTATACTTTTGGGTCAAACTTTGGAATTTTGATCATACACTGCTCTTTGCTTGAGGGTCATCATTCGTAATCTGGCTCCTTCTCGAACTTCTTTGATGAGGTCTAGGTGTGCCCTTAGTCCCTTTTGATTGGATCATGTATCGTAATAAAAAGTCTTGACTGTAGGAATGTCAGCCTCGATTGGTAGTAGTGCGTCTAAATCGTATACGAGAGTGAAAGATGTTTCCTCTGTTGGGCCTCGTGATGTTGTTCTGTAGTCCCATAGGACTGTAGGTAGTTCATCGACCCATTTGCCTTTAGCTTGGTCGAGGTGTTTCTTTAGACCCTCTTTTATGGTTTGATTGGAGGCTTTCACTTGGCCATTGGACTGGGGATGGGCGACAGGGACGTATAACATCTAGATGTTCATTATGGCTGCCCAATATTTCATTTTTTTGCTTGTGAACTGTGTACCGTTGTCCGTTATTATTGCTTTTGGAGCTCCATATCTTGACATGAGGTTGTGCAAGAGGAATTTAACAACCCTTTGGGCGGTGATCATTGTTAGTGGTTCAACCTTGATCCATTTGGTGAAGTAGTTGACTGTTATGATGCAGAATTTGTATTACCCTGAAGCTCTGGGCATTGATCCAATTAGGTCGAGACCCCATAATGCGAAGGGAATTGGGTAAGTCTTTGTAACTATCTCAGCGGATGGGATTCGTTGTACCCTAGAGTTGATTTGACATTGGTGACACTTTTGGACGAGATCGTAGGTGTCCTTTTTTAATATAGGCCAATAATAGCCAAGACGAACGCATTTGTAAGCTAAAGCATTAGAACTGATGTGTGCTCCGCATACCCCGGAGTGAACCTCATTAAGTACCTTGGAGGCATCATTTTGGTCGAGACACTTTTGTAGTGGGTTGGAGTATCCCCGACGCCATAATGTGTCGTCAATGATGACATGTTTGGCTGATTTCAGTCTAGTCCTCTTTTATTGCGTCGGGGTGCCATCGAGGAAGCCAGTTTGAAGATATTGTAGGATGGGCCGTCTCCAATCTGTGGAACTTGTGGCTTGGACTGTATAAATGTTGTGGATGGACGGTTGAGCTAGCGTCTCAATGGACGATTTGAGGTAGCCTTTAGAAAGCTCGTCCGCTCGCGTGTTTTGGTTCCTTGGTACTTTAGAGATTTGCAGTGTTTTAAATTGAGCCTGGAGGTTCATGACGAGGCATAAATATTTTGCCAATGTCAAGTCTTTGCACTCTGTTGCTTCTTTGACCTATCCGAAGACCAACTGGGAGTTGCTATGAACCGTTAGGTGGTGCAACCCCGATTTTAGAGCTGCTTTGAGGCCGGAAACCAGTGCCTCATATTCTGTGACATTGTTGGTTACTGGGAATTGGAAGGCGACCCGAGGATCTGTTTCCATGCCATGAGGCTCCTGGATGTATA
Organism: Daphne laureola; assembly: GCA_038382905.1. NCBI lineage: Eukaryota > Viridiplantae > Streptophyta > Magnoliopsida > Malvales > Thymelaeaceae > Daphne > Daphne laureola. Next base: position 4,552 of record JBBYHH010472126.1, read on the forward strand.
TGCCCCATCCTTGGTGCTCTGAGCCAGAGGTACTATCAACGTACATGTTCCATTCTGGAGGAGTTGGTTCCATTGGTGGTTGTCGGCTTGGTCCAGCTTCTAGTGGGTGGATGGAAAGTTCTGCTATGAAGTCTGCCAAGGCCTGAGCCTTTATTGCTCTTCACAGTTCAAACTTTATGTCGTATTCACTTAGTTCGACGCACCATCGTGCTAGTCGACCGGAGTGTTCTGGGCGGCGAAGTATGTCTTTTATCGGTAGATTCGTATGTACTTTGATGGTATGTTCTTGAAAATATGGTTGGACATTGCTTGTCTTCTGGAGCGGGGGGTAGTTTGTTTCACCCCATCGTAGTGTGTGGTTTGTGTAATAGACGAGACATTGCTTGTCTTCTTCTTTGACGAGGACCGACGAGATTGTGTCATTCAAGGTAGTCAGGTAGATGACCAACTCATTGCCCATCTGGGGGCACTTGAGGGTTGGGAGCTCTTGGAAGTGTTTTTTGATTGAGTCGACTGCTGTCTGACACTCCAGAGTCCATTGTAAAGCTTTCTTTTTTCAGAGCTGCTCAAAGAAAGGCTTGCACTTGTCTCTGAATTTGAGATGAAGTGGCTTAAGGCGACGATCCTGCCTGTCAATTGGTTCACGTTCTTAAGATTTGTCGGTACTGACATTTCGATGATTGCCCTGATCTTTTTTAGATTTACATCCATTCCTCATTCAAAAATCATATAATCCAGGAATTTCCCAGCGCCCACAAAGAGGGAACATTTATCCGGATTGAGTTTCATGTTGTATCTTCTGAAAGATTGGAAAGTTTCCTCGATATATGAGAAATATTCTTCGAAAGTCATGCTTTTTACTATTACATCGTCGACATATGCCTCGAGATTTCGCCCAACCTGGTGAGCGAAGACTTTGTTCATGAGTCTTTGGTACGTGGCTCCCGCATTTTTTAAACCGAAAGGCATCCGAAGATAGTAATATACGTCATCGCCCGTTGTGAATGCTATTTTTGGTGCATCGGCTGGATCCATGTAAATTTGGTGATACCCACTTTTGGCATCCATGAATGTCAGGAATTTGTACCTCGACGTTGCATCGATGAGGCGGTCGATGACTGGGAGAGGGTATGGATCCTTTGGGCAGTGGGTATTTAGACCGGTGAAATCGACGCATAGACGCCAATTGTCGCTAGATTTGTCATCCAGTACGATGTTAGCGAGCCAGTCCGAGTAGTGAAGCTCCTTTATTATATTGGCGTTGAAGAGTTTTTTGACTTTCTCTTTTACAAATTATTTCCTGTCGGAGGCCATGCCTCACACTTTCTGCCTAACCGGCTTGGAATTTGAAACTACATTTAGCCTATGAGTGATGATGGATGGATCTACCCCGGGGAGATCTTTGAGTTCCCATGCAAAGATGTCGAGGTTGGAATGAAGAAGGTGGATGAGTGCGACCTTCTCTTCATCCTTGAGATCTTTCCCGACCTTAAATTTCTTTCCAGGCACGACCTCTATTTCGTCGGTAATGTCACTCAGACGAGGTGTGTCGTCGGTGTCCATAGGTTCGTTGTTGGAGGAGGATCCATTTTTAGGAGCGTTGGAGTTAAGAGTTGCGACGTAATTGGTGCGAGATGCCTTCTGGTCGATGTAGATGTTGGCGTCGCCTCGTGGTGTTTCGAAGATGATCGTAAGGGAACGGATGTCGCACCTCATGTGGAACTCAACCTGACTTGGGCGGCCAATTATTGCGTTAAACACAGACGGCACGTCAATGATGAGGAACTCTACCATGATGGAGTTGCAGTTGAGCGTGTGGAAAAGTATTTCCTCGATGAGCATGAGGGGAAGTGTGATTACGCCAAGCGTTGGGACGACGTCCCGCCCAATACCGAAGGTCGGGCCAGAGCTGTGGTTGACAGAGGATTCTGGTATTTTAAGTTTTTCTAGCATATCCTTAAAAAGGACATTGGTACTTGCTCATGTGTCGATGTAGACTCGGCTTGTGTCGTATCCCGCAATTCAAGCCGTGATTAGCAGTGGGTCAGAGTGTGGGTAGGAGACCTTCATATTGTTGAGGCGGTGAATGATGTTTTTCTCCTGGTGGTCGATCTGTAGGATCTCTTGAGCATAGCGTTTCCTAGCGGTAGAGCCCTCAGACTTGATTAGGATGTGGATCATTTTTGCTACTGGTGGGAGAAGGAGATTGTGCCATTGGGGGCTATTGTGTCAACGCCGGTTTTTATCCTGGTCATCTTGGTCGTCATCACATTTCTGAGCCTTCGGAATGCCGTTGGCCGGTGTGTCAGGGTGGGCGAGGTACTCCTTTAGTTTACCATCATTTATCATATCAGAAATTAGATGCTTTAGCTGCCAGCACCCTTCGGTGTCATGTCTCCGATCTTTGTGGTAGTTTCAGAACTTATCAAGGCCTTTGTTGGTTTTGTTGTGGAGCAGTTGTGGCCATCGAGGCACTTTGTTCTGCCTTTCCAAGACTAGCAGAATGTTGGTTCGTGTGTCCCGAAATGGTGGATGCGGTTCGTTTGCCCGTTGTTGGGTAGTGGACGTTGGATATCGGGAGGATGACGTCCCTTTATCATACTTGGGACCTTTGTCCGTTGTAGCCGATGACGGACGGTGAAAGGGTCGATTGATTTTCTCTAAGTTCATGAACCTCGTGGCGCGGTCCATGAATTCATCCATAGAGGTGACCGGGTTCTCGTTTATGTTGTAAGCGAGGCGAGACTCGCGCTAGAGGCCTTGGGTAATGGCAAGGAGCTGCATGTCCGTGGAGAGTCCTTGCACTTAGATTGCTTCGGATTGGAAGCGTTTGACGTAGTCTCTTAGGGACTCCTATTTATGCTGTCGTAGCTTCAGAAGGTGGGCTACCGTCTTGGGTGGTGGTCGGGAGCCCATGAAATGGCGGAGAAAAGCCGTTGCGAGGTCTTTGAAGCATGTTAGGCGTTGGCTTCGAAGTGTGGCAAACCATGTTGAGGCGGCCCCTTTTAGAGTGGAGCTAAAGGCTTTGCAGAGGATTGCGTCATTAGCCCGAGCCATCTCCATTTGGGAGACATATCGACGTAGGTGTTTGATAGGGTCGGATAGGCCGTCGTAACTTTCCATGACGGGCATTCGAAAGCCATCGGGCGCCTTGACTGCGATTATTGATTCATTAAATGGTTGTGTAAGGAGTACCTCAATGTCAACGAAGGCATGGTTCGACGGTTTTACTTGTGCCTCGACCAAGGTCATACGATGCACCAAATCATCGACGTTGAAATTTCCAATCGAGTTTTCGGCCCGGCTATTGACGTTTGAATTGGCCTCGTTTTATATATGTGGGGCACCTCGTAGGCTGTTGATTTCTGCCCGAATGGTCTGGACCATTAGTGTTCTCATATCCCAAATGATATTCGATTAGATCAGCTGCATTTGCGCTGGATCGATGATTGTGGTTGGGTGTGCGATGACGCTTGGACCGATTGGTGGAACCGGTACCCTGTCATGGTTGACCGGGGGTGGCGTCGGTGCTTGTTTGGATTTCTCACCGTTGGTTGGCAGTTGGGGTGGTGGTGGGTCACTTGAACTAGAACTTCCGTCTCTACTTGGACATTTTCATTGTTGGTGTTTTTTCATTTTCTTGTCATTGATGTCATCTTTGGGGTGTTTAGAAAGAAGGGACGTGGTATTGAGTTCGTTTCCGGTAGACGAAGCCAAATTGATATTGTCCTTATGAACCAGCTCCCTCGGTGAACCGCAGAATGGTGAACCACGTCATGCAGAGGAAGTAAACAAGAGAAATCAACTAGAGGAGAGCAGAGGAGGTGGGGTGTGTAGTATCTACCTTTTGTGTGGTTGGTACCACTCAATATATATGGTGGTACCGGCCCCTTTAAACGGGGCGTGATTCGTGAGATTTGAGCCTTTAAGAGGGTTATGCCTGAGGAGAGCCGTTATAGGCGTTTGGAAAGGTGTTAAACACTCGGGAGAGTTTAATGGGGGGCGGTTATTGCGCCCCTAAATGTGGTTGCCAAAGATACTGTGATACAAGGCAGTGTTACCTATGAGGTTGGTTGCCGCGTTGATGCGTCGTAGTCCGACAATTGTGTGGGTCTTTGGTAGGCCGTTTGGGGTATCCGTATCATTTGTGCTCCAAGAATTGTTTTCATCCTAATAGACCACTTATCATAATTATCTTTCGTAAGACTTGGTTATTGAAAAGCTACAACATTATTTTTGGTTGTCATGTTCTTTAACGAGGCTCTCATACGAGTTTGTTAGAAGAAACGTGGGCACTCACTACAATTTCACACAATAAAATAGAAAATAAAAACAAATGCACTTTCAATAATTCTATATAACTTTTTGGATGTGAATACATCTGAATGAATTACATCCTATGCATTTATATAATTCTACAAACAATCTAATAAACATCTTTTATTTCTCCTTAATATTCTACCATTCTCTTATAATAATAGCATCCCTTTTTTTCTCTTCAACATCAAAGATGTTTTATTATTTATAGGTAAGCTTAACTTTATCTAATTTTAACGGTTACAAGTATTTTGTATAGTACGGGTACGACTATTTAATCACTCAATGACACTTTGAAATTTCAGGACTCCTACGCCCTATGTCGTGTGTTCAAGAAAAACGGTTTGTGCAGCGACGTAGAGGAGCAACAATGGCATTGCAGTACTTTCACATTAATCGAGAACTCTTTGGTGACGGACTGTGGTGAGATGTTGTCACCGGATGTTCCGGTGGCATCAACTTCCTCAGGCGTGGAGGAAGACAGAGATGACTCATGGATGCAATTTATCACTGACGACCCTTGGTGCCCTTCCGCCGTACACGTGGACTTTACCACAAGCTAATAACTTATTACTAATACTGTTATTAGGGATTATTGTCCCAAATTTGTTCTTAAATTAATAAGCCATTTTGTGGCCCAGAAACGCGGAAGAAAATGACCACTGAAATTTGTGACCTTATATCGAAGGGTTTTATCTAATTGGGTTTGTGTAGTGGTTGTTTTTCCCCCCTCTATTTGGATTCTTGGTTCATGCCAAGTGTGAAATGAGCTCTTGATCTTTGTACAAACTCCTTGTCGGAAGTAAGATATACATAGACTTAAAAATACATGCTCTTCAGTTTACTCCCTCCATTCTCAAGAACAATTTAAGGGTCCATTTATTTTAGAAATTTTTTCTACATTTTCATCTCCAAATTTTCTTTATAAACGTTTAATCATATAATTAGATTTTAAGTGATGAAAAATCTTATTTTCTAAATATTAGAAAACTCTAGTATTAAAATAAAAACCTTCCAGACAAGGTTTCCTAATTTAATACAATAATTTTTTAAAATTTAAAAAATAAGGTTTTCTATCATTTAAAAGTTAGTTACATGATCAAATATTTACAAAAGAAATTTAAAAATGAAAAATTTGAAAAGTTTTCCACAAGTAAACGACCCTAAACGTTTCATTTTTAATATTTAATCTATAATTTTTTCTTTAATATTTTGATGTAAAAAACTAAATAATATATATACAAATCATAATTCAACTTTACTAGTTTCTAAATATAACATTTTAATTTTTTTTATCAAATTCATCCTAACAATAATTTGAGTTAAACACAATATCAAAAGTTTAACGGTTGAATTGTTTTTTGATGGATTGTTTTTCTTTCAACATTTCGAGGTTTTTGGATTTTTGTTTTGTTTTGTTCGTTTTTTGTTATTCAGAGTGCAAGAATTTGAAGAAAAAAAAAAAAAAAAAAGTCATATGCGTTGAAGAAAAAATAGTAATATTGAGCGGTTTAAGCTTCTAGGAAAGGAAATGGATCATAAAAGCAATAACTATAAACTTTCCTCTTTTATTTTAGTTTATCAAACTCTCTAGAAGCTTTAAAGAAAGCTTCTCTTTTTTTCGCAGAGATGCTTTTGAATGTCTACAATAACTGAATTTGAGGAGAAAGATGACGTGATCCTCAAGAAGGCTCCTTTGTTCTTGGATCTAGGGTCCGTTCTTTTAACCAAAAAAAGGCAAAAAAAAAGACATATTTTTTAATTTTAGATGATAGATTGATAGAGAATAATTTAAAATAAAAAATTTAAATAGTTATTAGATTTTTATAAAAAATAGTGAAAGAACACACTCCTAGAGTGAATGAGCTTGAGAAACAGAACAAATGACAGATGTAAATGTAAAGACAGATCATCATGATCGTTGGGCAATAATTTTTTCCAAATACATATACTCCTTCCCTTCTTATTATTTAATTATTAAGTTTAGTTTTTGAATTTTTATTTGATTTAATTTTTTATTAAAAAAAAATTAATTAAAAAAATTAAAAAATATATTTTTTAGAAATTAGATACATTAATTTATTTTATACAGTAATTAGAAAAAAATTACTCATACCGTCCCTAAATAAATGATGAGTATTTATTTTTGAGATATCTTGAAAAATTGATACATTTTTTTTTTTAGAAACTTTAATTGAGTTATTTTACTCAAACATCTCTAACATTTCAACAACTATTACTCAATTTTTTTAACAAAATTATTTTGGGAAGGGGAGGGTGCTAATGATGCAGAGGCGGATCATCATGATCGCTTGGCCAGCTCCAGCTAGGCAAGAATTTTTTCCAAATACATATACTCATTCCATTCTTATTTAATTATTACGTTTAGCTTTTGAATTTTTGTTTGATTTAATTTTTTATTAAAA
>JBBYHH010472237.1:0-11294 GCA_038382905.1 Daphne laureola
TTTTTTTTTTGTCGTTTTCACAGTATTTAATCTACCATTTATTTTTATGAATTCATAGACATGTAAAGTTAAATGATCCACATGTTTCTCATAATTTACAACCTAAACTTTCTTAATATATATATTTTTTAATTTTCTTTTACTACTTATCTTAGTAAAATTTTGAGTCAAACACTACAACTTGAAACATCAAAGTCAAACACAACAATCTTTCTGGGACGGGGGGAGTATCATATTACTGCCATTTCTAAGCAAACACTGTAACTTTGGCAAGTAAATAATGGCAGAGAACAGTAAACGTACCAGATTCCGGGCTTCAAGGATAGACACTCCGAGTCATTTACAATAAAATGACTTGGATGTTCAATTGGAATACGGGGATGAGTCATTGATATCGTGTTGAGAGCTCCGTCATTATCCTGCCAATCCTCATCCCTGCAGTTTTATATGTTTACTAATTAGCATGCTTTCATGGTGTAGTTTAGTGTCAGCTAGCTTAAAGTTATTGTCAACCTAATAATTTTCAACGGGGTAAGGCTAAGTTCTAGAAAACTGTACATGGGGCATGTACAGAAATAACAAAAGATGTTAAATCATAACATGTATGCTGGACTCCATCACAGAGGTCAATAAACACCATTTTTCAAGTTTGAAACTCTGAATGACCAATATGAGAGAACCTTAACAGTTGGTGCAATCCAAAAAATTGTGACGAATCTATTCTCATACCGGTAGCCTTTGTAGGGAGGAGGCACATCTGGAGGATGACTCCATTGGCTCATCTGAAGCACTCGAATGAAAAGCAAAGGGTGTATCCCGAGTATGCTGGAAGGGACCGTGTAACCAAATAACTTTGTTGTACGCCTTGTAGCATAGCTGAAATAATATGTATCAGGGAATGTCCTCAGCTGACAGTTAATTCGCGTTGAGCCCTGGATTGTAAGGTCAGGGAGGATCCAATCTCCTGAGGCGAATGGTCCTGCATTGCCCAGTAGACAATCTACCAGACCCGAAACACCAATCTTCCTCCAGGACATGTTGAAGTGATCGAACCCGAAATTGTAGTAAGCCTTCAACCAGGGAATGTCCAGCCAATCATAAACAATCACTCCTATGCGGCACAGCTGCAGCAGACTTACAGGTTTCATCGTTCTGCCATCTTCAGGCCTAATAAATCACAAAAGGGTGAGAGAGGCGCGGAAGAGAGCAAATGATCATGTCAAATTCGAAATCAGCAAACAACTAAAAGTCATGGATTAACAGCTTGAAGAAATCCCTCTCATTCCAGATTAACACATACTGTAACAACAAAAGCATGACTCTGGACAAGGGATTAGTTGAAAGGAGACTCACTGCATGCCATCAAAGTAGGTTCTTGTAGTGCCATTAAAAGCCCCAGATAAGGCAGTAATGCTCAACACCCAGTTCTCAGAAGTGCTCTCATACCCCTTAAAAGCCTGAATCATAAGAACATCACAGAACACATAATCACCAAATTTAACTTGACAAAAACACTCTCAATATCACATATTGTCCAGATCATGCAACAAAAAGGGGGAAAACACAAACCTTATCAGCCAGCATTTGCTGCAACACACGGACCACCTGCGCACCCGCAGAATGTCCTATGAAGTGAATAGGGTGGTCCTCGTCCCACTCTGGGTAATGCCCTGTAATTTAGAATCTAAAGTTTAGGCTTCTGGCTACTGAAACTGGAGAACATGGAGCAAATGCATTCAGAAGAAAAAAGGAATGAATTTTTTTGCTTTACCATGTTCATAAATTCGTCCAAATTGAGCGTGCCCATACTCTTTGCTGTGCTCCTCACCATAATCAACTTGACCACCTTTCAAGTAGTAGAACAACTCACGAGCCCTGGAAACCAACAAACAACATATCTCCTGACTAAATGGTCCATGGCAAACCTAAACAGCAAAAAAAAAAAAAATGTTCCAGCAATTTACCTGTCATGTATGCTGGTTAAAGACCCCAAATCAGGAACAAGAACGTTCTCGTCTTTCTTCTCTGCACCTGCAAAGTATGACAAACCTCCCAATCTCTGCAATACGAGAGACATTTTCATGTAAACATCAACAAAAATTAAGTCTAAATAAAAAAGATGGAGAATTTAGGTGTAGGAAACAAACCCCTTTGCCAAATCCAAAAATCCCATGAACGAGAACAATGGGGGGCAACCCATTATCATTGACTGAAGTCAATTTGGGATCGTCTTCCTTGGCCGCCACATTCACATTAGGCTTCAGAAACCGATCATTCAGAACTTGAGAGAGGTCACCAGCCACCGCCGTGCTGAATATATAAAACCCGTAAAGTAAATGAACCAGAGAGCTGACGAACAGCTCCGCCAATTGCAGATAGCATATCCACAACCGAATCATCTCAAGAAATGAGAAAAACTAAAAAGAGGACAACAAAAAAACCCTCAAACAAGAACAGAGCCTGCTTCAAACCCAGGAAAACGAAAACGTTTCCTCCAACGAAGCAATTCTCTGTGTATTCTTGTTACGAACAAACCCTCCCTCCTATGATATTATGTATCTACCATAGAAGGGTGGGGTGAAGCTTTCTTCCAATGCGAGCCCGGTTAGGCAAAAGATTCAACTTTTTTTCTTCTAAGTTTCAAACTTTGGTTCTGCACGATTTCCTCGTTTCCCAACTTCAACGGCAAAAGCAACAGGGAGGGAGGGGCCAATCAAAAGCTTTCATACAATTTGTCCTTTTTTCCCTCGGGTCGGGTCTTTGCCATCTGTCCTCTCACCCACAACTTATATTGCAGAAGTAACTGCGCATGGCTGAAGGCTAAAGGGGACCGCCTTTGCTTTGCTGAGATTCATTCAATTGCTTCTTCCTCCTCCATTCCATATATATCAAAAAGACTAAAGTGTTCTGTAATTTAGAATCGTAATAATACATAAATTTATCAGTACTTTATTCATAATAAAAATATAAGAAACACAAAAAGAAAATGAGAAAACCTTGTAGGCAATTCCAAGTGCTCTCTGCCTGCTGAGAAGTCCGAAAATCTGCCTTTATTATGCAGTATTAAACAAACATCCAAATTCCCTACCCTTGTATTTTACATAGAATCCAAATTTGTCTAGCAATTACCGATAATAATTTTTTGGAGATTAAGAGTAATAAAAGATTAATTTTCCAACTCTGGTGAAAGTTCTACGGAGTTTTTGTTTTCCTTTTGTTTTGGGCCATTTGTTTTCTTTCACTTCACTATTATTCTAGGCGTTTCTAAACAGTTGCGTATCTGGAGAGCAGCTGGAAGGTTCCGTATCAGACCATGACAAGCTCCCAACTGTACTTTCCTTATCCGTCTAGTCAGCTTATCCTTTTTAATGAATACTCTGTCGGCGTTTTTCTAGAGACATTTCTAAATTTTGAGGGTGGGGCATGTGCGAATTTAAAAAATGTTCGTGTAATTTTGTTTAGGTTAGAAATATATTTTTTTTAAGGGAATTACTTTTATTTTAATTCAGACGATAAATGTTGAGGACAACCAAAGAAAGGGAACAAATCTCTAACTATGCGAACCATGATAAGCAAAAGATAAAATCCTTTGAAACAAACACCAGAGACCCTATCCAGTAACGGACCAGATCGCAGCTAGACTACAGATCAACTGAAAATCAACAATAAACAAGAGTATTACGCGAGTAGCAAATTACAAATACCCTAAATATAATGAGCACATGCAACAAGAAATGATAGACCTATAACCAAAATTTTACAGTCACTAGCAGATGCACACATGAATCCGTCACGCCACCACGTAGCCATATAGCTTCATACGGACTCCCGTCTGCAGTATCGAAGTTCGGTACGTGGGTAAAATAAAAGTCAAGCAGTGTCATAGCTGCTTGTGGGCGCCCAACCACTGCGAGGAGATCCGGGTGGACAGTGAGAACACTCGTAAGAACCTGCACAAAGACCCTAAAATAATAGCCATGAAACTACCACACCCCATTGATGATCCCAGTCATATTAATATACTGAGTGTATAGGGATGACTTCCAAACCCACACACCCAGGATAAAACACCTCACTGCTCTAGGCAGGGCGAGAACATGCTCCACCTTGCCAAAAATTCGATCAACACTCCAAAAATTGTCAGACCATACCCAACATCAAACCACACCACAAATCCTGTCAGACGCCCTAAAAAAGCCACCAACGCTAGCCAGACAATAAAAAACCATACCCAAGTAATAATCTGAAGCATCCACCAATGGCGGTTCCCACAGCAAGGGACCCCCCCAACAACACCAGCCATGGCGGGGCCCACACCACAAAACGGATTGTCCAACATGAATCGCAGACAGGTGCGAGCCGGAGGAGAGTACCCTTGGCCACGCCGGAGGGCACCCTTAGCGCTGGCCGGTCGAAAATCAGGGATAGTGTCGGGCCAGGGGGAGATCGGCGAGGCACAACGATCGGCGCCAGAACGGAGGAGAGGCACCGCAATTTTTGACCGAGAGCGGGACGCCGAACAACCCCACAACGGCGAAGCCCCTTACTCTTGAAAAAACCAGATGGAAGCCACCGAGATTTGCACCACAGGGTCCGAGAGAGCCCCGATGATCGTCGAAGATGCCCAGATTCACTGGGAAATTGCAGAGGAAACGCATGAGGAAGAAGCCGGCGGCGCCGGCCAGAGAGAGAAGACCCAGGAGAAGAAAAACGTTGAGGCAAATGTCGGCCGCAGCATCGACTATGTGGCTTGATGGCAACGCGAGCAAGAGAGAAATGGATTTGCAGGAGCTCACCAGAAACGACGTCGACAGGAGCACCGGGAGAAGTGCGGCGGCTGCAAACCCTAGAAGACTCCATATGATGTCGCCTTGAGTTTCCTCGCACACAATTTTGCCATGTACAAACTTATTGTTGGGTCCCTTTAGCTTAGAAATATTAAGGGTGCATTGTAGCAATTCATTAAAGGTAAAATCGATGTTTCACACGTTATCTTCCTTCTGATAGTTCTTATCCGATATAGGCCAAAACCTCAGTAGTCTTTGCGGTGGTGATGTGGGGTCCGAGAAACCTGCAACTGTAATCAGAGAAGAAATGGGTCGGAGTTTGTGTGTCCGAGAACTCACTCTGACGTTAAGTCAGTGAAGACAATTGAGGTGTAGAAGCAACTAGGTATAGTTGGATGTGATAGAGAATGAGAAAGTGGTGTACCTTAGAATGAGTCTTGGAGCCGCCTTATATAGAGAAATGGAGAGTGGGTCTCCTAGCGTCATGCCCTGATTGAGGGATGAAACTAGGAGAGTGGAGTGGTAGTTACCTATTATGGAGAAAGTGGAGCGCATCCATCCCGTGAAAGTAGGGGTAGGACTCAGGACGGCGGTTTAAAAGGAGGCGCACGTCCAAGATTGGAGCCCATCTATTATGAAGCCAAGTCTTGGAGGGAACATCCCCTCTCGAGTGGGCCTCTGGTCGACCCGATGTGTTGATGTCTTGGATGTATGGAGCAAGGCGAGGGTCTTCGGTTAGGCCCATGCTAACGGGCTTCGAGGCATGTGGGAAAGAGATTGTTGTTGAGCCTGTTGTACCACCTTCCATTTAAATAGCATAAATAAATGGAAATGATTCAAATAGAACACATTTCTAAATTTATGATTTGAATAAGTTCAATTCTTAAAATAAATCAAAATAAGTCATAGACTTAAATAGTAGGACCGGAATTTACTTCTCTCAACTGCAATAGGGTAAAGGACCATTTTTACCACTCAGATTTGTCCAAAAAAAAACCATTTTTACCATTTTTTTTAAATCGTTACCCATGTTGTCATTAACGTTTTGTTTTTTTTACTCTTTTTGCCATTGAATTTACTTTTTTGACCATATTTACCATATGATGTCGTTAACATAGGGAATGTTCCGTTACAATCTATATTTTCATATTCAATTTGACCTCAAATTTTTAAAAATGAAAAAAGTCAACCCTAAATTTATAAAAGTTATCATTGAAGCCCCTCCTCAAACTTTTAAAAGTATAAATAAAAAAAGGACCAAGACCGCCTTCTTCCCAACCGGTTACTCTAGCCCAAACCGCCCCACTCGATCGTCGAAGTCCACCTGGCCAGTTGTCTCGTCTCTCTAGCCGCTCTATCCGACTTTGTCCCCACCACCGAGCTGCCCACCGCCCATCTTGTCATCGTGCGAGCCCCCTCCTCGCCGCCGCTCTACTCCAGGCGGTTCCAATCATCGTCGATCTGCCCTCAGCTGTTGATTGACCAAACTGTAAGCTTCCCTTACTACTTTAACAACTTGGGAAGAACATCAATCATGGCAGAAGCCACGGCGAATCCACGACGAAACCCGCCTTGTATAAGAATGTGGATGAAAATGAAGAGTGGTTTAAAATATGAGTGAATTTGTCAATTTTTAAAATTTTAGGGTCTAATGTGTAATAAATTTAACGTCACTGGTAAACGGGGTCCCTAAACCTTAACGACAGTTGCGACAGGGATACCGATTTAAAAAAAATGGTAAAAAGAGTTTTTTTAGCATACCTCAATGACAAAAAATATCATTTTCCCACTACAGTAATTGCTAAGTTTTTCTAGGTTGTGTTCATGCGAGCAAAATACTAACAAAAAAGCAATAGTTTTTTTAATTTGAAAAAGCACTATCATTTTCGCCGGGGCTAATAACCACATAGGTGGGATTCCACCTACCATTGAAATGTCCCTATTACCCTTGTTATTAAATCCATTCATTATCACGCTTCTCTTTCTTTCACAGACAAAATAACACTAAAGAAACAAAAGAAACTTTGCAGAGCTTCAATGGACCATCAATAGCCGCAAAGATCTCCAGATTTGGATCTTGCGCGGCTGAATCGTTCAGATGGATTTGCGATGGAGATTTCTCGACAGCAATCAAGCCACCTAACCGAGGAGGAATGTGAAATACCTCCATATCTAGATCTCGCACGTGGCAGATCGGTCTAGATGGATTCACCACGGATGAGGTTTCTCGACAACGAGCCACGTGATCGAGGAGGATCTGCAACATCAAAGTCGGAGGATGATTGAAGCTCGTGGCGGAGATGATGGCGGAGAGATGAGAACGTGAAAATCTTGAAGAATCATCAGATCTGTACAATATCTAAAGCGGACCTTTGGTTGTTGGAGAATATTTCGGTGCGATGGACGAGTAGCTGGCAACTTTCAGTTATTGGAGAACGATCTCGAGATCGGAATCGACAAGCAATAGTTAGATTCTCGACAGCCACCACGATTTCAACTATCATCGCCTCCAACCGTCACAACCTTCACGGTTCTCATCTGCAATCGCAAATTCCAGTCATCGCGATCGTCACCGGCATGATTTGATACCTCACTGATTTGCTTGACAAAGCTCGAGGAATTTAGATCTTCAGATGAGATCGAATTGCAGTGAGTTTTATGTAGTTTAGTTTTCATTTCTTTGAATTTTTCCTAGTCAATTTGCTTCACGTTTCTTCTTCATGTTTGAATTGTTGAACATCTTGCTCCTCTGGTGGTGATGTTAAAGTAGAGAGATGGATTGATGGAGATGTTGGCGTCTTAGAGAATATCTAAAATTCTTATAGACATTATAATTAGTTTTAATAGACACAATAGATTATTATTCGTTTGGTTTTGATTTATTTCTGATTTTGGTTACAACTTGTTTAAATTGGACATAGCAAGAGAGTTGCAAACAATAATAGCAGAGATGGGGAGAAAATTAGTCAATTTAACTTTGCGAATATTTTAAAGTTTAACGTAGTAGACAGTATCCAAAATTCATATAGACACTTTAATTAGTTTTAATAGACACTATGAATTAATGTTTGTTTGATACTAATTTTGGTTAAAAGTTGGTTTAATTTGGATACTTACACAATTCTAATTTTTTTGTGAACTTTTTGAGTGTTATAGACCAAAATTAGTTTAATGAATTTTATAAAACTTGAGCGTTTGAAACATATACATTGTTATACTTTGATATAGACAGTTTCTGATAAATTAGTAGACAGTTTTTGATAAATTAGCAGATATTTTTATTGACAACAGAATTGAGGTGTCGACGATCGCGATGACGATGGTGGTGGTGTCGGCGGTGCCGGCCGAGGTTCGGTGGCGGTGGTGGCAGCAATGGCGGAGGTGACGGTGATTGTGGTCGTGGATAGTTAGAAAGTTTATTTTCATTAGAAATGGTATTTTAGTCTTAGGTTAATTAATTAATAGTGAATTAGGTAGGTATTTTTTCACATATATGGTAAATAAATGGACTTATCATTTTTCTCTCGTAGCTTGATTGATCGTGTAGCAACGAGCTGCTTGAATCTGAAACCCTAACACTCACATTTTAGGAGCTAAATTTAAAAAAAAAAATGTTAATTTATTGTTAGTTTTTCTAGTAAAATGATGCTGAAGAACGGAGTCCAAGAGACATTTTGAAATGTCGTTCTAACAAAATTGATGCGTCGGTTCTACTAATGTCTTGCACCTACTCAAAATTGATCAGCTCCGTGTTAGGTGTAGTAATCAATACTGTTTCATTCTACTTCTGTAAAAACCCGGTGCCAATGTTTAGGCTGTCTTCTAATGATTTAAAAACCTGCATTTGCATCCAAATTACAAATCACTTTACTAGGTAAATAATTAAGTGAATGTATCATTTTAAATAATTAAATGGTGATTTGAAACATATGTATAATTAATTGATAAATTTATTTAATTTTGATTTTGATTTAATCAAATTAATAGCAAACCTTATTAATCAATATAAAATTCACTTGAGTTACTATCTTTTTAACACATTCTTACTTTTTATTTAAATAAATGAAACTGATTTGTTAAAGCATAAAGCATAGTAGAATTTTTTTATCACTTTCTTGAATATAAAATATAGTAATTCATTTTTTTAGAAATACCACACAATTAGATCATGCTATAACTTATATGATAAGAGATACATAATTAAAAGTAATCAAATACAAAAATTAGACTGTAATAATTCCTTTTCTATTAGATATTGTTAGAATTAACTCAAAAAACTAAATAAATGATCAACTATTAATTTGGCTAGCTATGAGATCTGGATTTGAACTAATATGACATAAAGGCAACCAACAACCCATTCACAACACCCCTTTAGCGTTACAGGGCCACAAAAGAAATTTGTTTTTTTATGAAAGCATAAAATATGATAATAACTTTAAGTTTTATTTTTTTTAAACATGATTTATTTTATCAATACGTGAATATTATAAAATAAACCATGAACGTAGGACTGAAAGGAAAAGCTACTCGTACTTCCCATAAGAAACTAGACCCTAAGCTAACCGTAGTTGGCAAACTGATAAAATCAAGACATAACATTCTGTAGTTCTTGTCCTGCCTATAAAGATTTAAGAGCACCATTAGAGATATGATGAATAAAACATCCAATTCAGGCACTCGATCCATTGACATGTTTCATATAAGCAAAACGGTATCGACACGTCATAACACGCTAGAAAGAAGTACCCAAAGCAAGTTTGTACAACAATAGAAATAAATCCTAAATATCTACTAAAATAATAAAATATTAAGATACGTGGGAAGGAAGCAAAATCGGGTAGTTCAAACAATATAAATCTATGAAAGTCTACTAGGAGTCGTAAGTCTAGCGGGGAAAGTCGGGTCGACTCTATACCTAGTCATCCCCTTAACCATCCTCTCATGGAGAACTGCGAGGTTGGACATCAACCAACCCCGCCATCTTCTCTTCCTTCTTCAATACTGAAACTTTGAATTCCTCCATTTTTTTGCAACCAAACGCCATCCAGAATCCAAAAATCCCCACACATAATCATGTACGGAACCAGCAACACAATATAGCATCCCACCATCTACTCACTCGATTCAATATTCTTCAGGTAGTTATTCATTCGATACCAATTAGTTACTTGATTCCATCCAACAATAGAAAGAAGTAGAAAACATACAAGATTCCTGGGCACAGTAAGAATCCTTGTCAGTCTGGGAAAGAAAACCCTAACCCGATAGAGAACTGCCTCCCGGTCGACCCAGAGTCACCAGCTTCCCAACAACAGCAGCAGGAGGGCATGCGTGAATCCAGGTCGGCTCCATGTCTGACGCGAGTCACCCACTCCAATCGCAGCAACCCTGGTCACTCCACCGTCCAGCCTGACCCCATCCCTCCACCGTCGTACCTTCTCCCTGGCCCGATCCCCGCCCCCATACTCGATGGTTAGCCGAAACTGTGGCCACTCCTCAGCCTTCCAAGAATTCTCCTCCGTAGCAACTAGCAAACTTTACCTCCATGCTACCAGACCAGAAACCAACTTGTACTTCAAAACAAAAATCTATGGATACAACAGAGCCATTCCGTGGGAAATTCCGAGCCTGATGTCGGTGGTTGAGGAAGTCAAACATACTCAAACATCCGGCATTGGAGGCTCCACAAAACTCTAGCATAACCATATTCTCTTGCTCCCGTTGCAAATGTTTTTGACTAATAATGGTAAGTTTAAGACTACTCAATATATATATATATATAATTTATTTCTTAAAGTAGCTAACAATATCTAGATTACGATGAGTAATATATGATCAACTAGATAAGTAAAATAATTTTTCTTATGATTTTTTAATTAAATGTGACAGAAAAATATTCATAAGTTGATGAATTATTGTTGAATTACTAGTATAACCGATAGCTAGAAAAAAAAAATTACACTTCTGAGAATGTGAGTTGAAAATGATTTTTTTTTTTTGTGGGTTAAAATACTTTTTTTTTAAACAACTTATTTTATTAATACGTGAGTATTACAAGATAAGATATGTACACATGACTAAAATTAAAACCTACTCGTACTCCCCACAACAAAGCTAAACCGAAATCAAAACTAACTAGCAAGTTAAGTAATAGAAGGCATAGCCTTTGGTAGCTCGTGCTCTGTCAATTAAGGCTCCAGGACACTGAAAAGTTCATGATGGATAGAACATCTAGATCAGGCACCGGATACACCCGATATGCTTTAAAGTAAAATGGTATCGACACATCATGAAAGTGTGGTAGCACAAAGTACCAAAAACAAATTTGTACAATCACAAAACAAAACCAAAATATCCACAAACGTAACAATAAAGTAAAAAGCGTGGGAAGAAAGTAAAATTGGGTAGTCCAAACACTATAAAATGACACAAAACTACTATGAATCGTAAGCCTTTTGGAGGACCTCGAGCCGACTCTATACCCGGGAATCCCCGTGCCACAGC
>JBBYHH010472346.1:0-19728 GCA_038382905.1 Daphne laureola
ATATATATATATATATATATATATATATATATATATATAATCATTTTGAATTATTCTGATTCAAATCCTTACATTTCTAATGTAAGGTCTTCATACGGATCTTGAGCAAATTGGGCTGTCATTAGTCGTTTGGATTCTTCACTTTCAGAGGACATAGGTCTAGCTATGTCATCAGATGATTGACTTGTGCTCGCTGAGGCTAGCTTAGTGATCAATTTCATCCATTCTTCAGGATTATTACACGCAACCAACTCCGCTTGAATCTTCGATTTTGTCGTGAGAAATATGGCTTCCTTTTGATTAATTGGAGCAGACTCTAAATTTGGGGGGAAATATGTATTTATCAATAAAGTTATGAAGACTCTAAATTTGCCACTAAAGTTTATTTTGAAGCGAGATAAAACATTAGCCTTATAAAAATTCAGGTTTAAATACACATCACTACCATGAACTATGACAAAGTGGGTAAATAAGGGTCTGAATAAAAAATGATACAAATAAGAGTCGGTCTGAATAAAAAATGATATAAAGAAGACTCTGAACTATAAAAAATGATGCAGATGAGGGTCTCATTCAGACCCTTATTTGCACCGTTTTCCCGAAGTTCAGGACCTTATCTTCATCGTGTTTAATAGTTCATACCCTTATCTGCATCGTGTTCTATAGTTCATGCCATTATCTGCATCATTTTTTGTCCAGATCCTTATTTACCCGCTTTGTCATAGTTCAGGGTAGTGATGTGTATTTAAGAAAAAAATGTATACTCAATATCCACGTAATCGTCGAGTGTCACGCCACATGAAAGCATGTATCTCATCGCCACCTCAGACAACTTAACATCTAGTGGTAAATTTACTCGTCCAATAAAATATTGGTGACATTCTCATTTCGAAATGAACTTAAGTGCCAAATTTAGATATTTCGTAAACTTCACTGATAAATTTACATTTTTATCCAAATTCTATGTGACCGATTGAATAAAATAGAAGAATAATTGATTATAATGAAATAAAAAAAAGTAGAAATTATTAGTAAATATAATATCTATTTGAGATTACTGAAAAGTTAAACGTAGTATTTCTATATTCCACCAAATAATTGAATTGTAGAGTGAACATTAATTAAAAGTGAATGTAATGTTTTTTATTAATTAGGGTGTGATTGATTGTCATTTAATGTGATCTTATTAGTTTCATTTCAGTAAATGCGAAGCAAAAAATAAGACAATTAATGCAACATTTAATGAAGATTGATTGTGATTTATGATTGATTATAATTGTGATCTTGTTACCATAATTTTATTAATTAGTGATATATATAATCCTCATAGTTAAGGTAATTAACTGATATAAATCAAATTAGGTATGTAATCTCCATAATTAAACAAATCAATAATTAAAAATCAGTGTCATTAACTATCATATTTAATACTCGATAATAATAAATTATGGATATGAGGTGGCGCCTACATGGATTCTAGGTGGCTTCACCAGAATGCAACATTAACTTTAACTATTTTTTGTAGTTCTTCACTAGTTAATAAAATTCTTAAAAAAAAAAAAAAATAGAAACTACAAACATTTAATTTTTATTTGCATACAAACTTGTAATTTTGTAGCAAAAAAAAAAATTATAGATTAATTACTGAAAAATAAATATAGCTAACTGCTTTCTAATGGATACTCTAATTTAAGAATTTAGAAATATGAACTTTTAGGATTCAAAGAATTATGAGATTTCATGAATTTTTAGCACTATAAAAAATTCATTGAATTCAAAATAGGCCATATTTTTAGAATCTGTATAATTATTATATTTGAAAATATTACAATAAATTTCTCTCTTTTTTCTTTTTTAAATTACATTTGGTGCCTTAACTTTTTTAAAACGTACAAAATAATAGTCTTTATTATTACACATTTAGACCTTATACTTTTGAAAGTTATGAAAACTTTCCCTATAAAATTAGAAGTTTAGTCCTAAACTTCTATAAATTTTACAAAATGGTCAAATCTTCAATTATTACAACACGTACCCACAGCAGCTTACCTTACCTGCTGTTATCTAGATCATACTGCATCATCATAGCAACATTTGGCCAATTTGAAACCATTAAGAAAGCACACAGAGATCAATGCTAATTAATACTAGTAATTAGTACTTGGTCACGCAGTGATTAAGGGTTGATTAATCTGTGATTATTGTTGGTGTCTGTCACGATCCTTCTTCTTGCCCCAGTCATGAACCCGAAGGTGCAACTCTGCAGCAGCTATCAAGTACTGTGCAGCCTGAATCGGACTCAGAATTTCAACCACAGCTTTCAGTGTCTCTAGCCGGAGATTATCAGCTTTCTTGATCATCTTCTCAATCCCATCTTCTTTACACTTGAGAGCTCTCTCCATCTCAACTAAATCATCATCATCTTCTCCTCCACTTCTCATCATCTCGCTCATTATACCAGACAGCTTCACCATAGACGTGTCAGCCACCGACTCTTGATGCTTCGCCATCTTCTCTCCGATCTGTCTTTCCTTTTTGATGGTCTCTCTGTGGAGCTGATCGATTCTTTCCATCTGGGTGCCGGAGAGCCCGCCGAGATCTGCCACGGTTAGCCCCTGCATCAGCTTGTGTAAGCAGGACTCAACCTGAAGCCCTGACTTGGAGTAGAGCAAGTGGAAAGCCATGGATGGTCGCCACCCGGCGATCCAGAGGAAAGCGTCTTCAAGACTGCTCCTCCATGAAGGTGCCATCATGGTCAAAGCATCTTCCATTACACGCTCCTCCTTCACTTTATAGTAATGCTCGTAATGCTGCAGTATCCTGTTCACCTCGGCCTGCAGCAAGTTCTGTTGCTCCACATCCACCTGCTGCAACTCATGACGACTCTGGTTTCTCGTCGTCTTCTCCTCGTACTCTCTGGCTGCAGTGACCAGGCTCTGGAGTTGCTGGTTCTGCTCCTGAACCCAGCATTCGAAAAAGTTGGCGAAGGATTCTCCAGTAGAAAAGCCCCTGCCTTCAATGGCTGTCGCCATCTTTCCTTCAATGGCAAGTTATGATCTTGTTAATTAAAGAGCTACCTTATTATATATATATATACACTAACTCAACAAGCCCATTTTACTGTTCCACCAACAGTAGCATGGAAACTGTAAAAATGGTCCATCATCTTTTCATTTTATGCGTTTAGCTTCATAGGTTTAATCATGTTACAGTTGCGTCCAACTTTACATTACCAAGAGTAGTTTCATTAAATAAATAGATTTGAGTGGTTCAGTGAACCTGAGAGTGTTGCCAACTGGATGCATGTGAAGTGGGCATGCAATTCTGTATTCAGTAAAGCAGCTGCTGACCATATGGTTTGGTTTCACAAGTCAGATGAATAGAAGAGTATGATTCTCTGAATCTGAATGATCAGTTGACGTTGGGATTTCATTTCGCATTGCCTTTGGTGAATTGAATATGTTTATTCGGACATCAATAAGATCATAAGGTGTTTTTTGAGTGATTACATTGTCGTTGCAGTGCACTACTAGCAGGCATGTGACCCAGATTTAGGTCACAACTTCATTGAACCAGCTGCATATATATCACTGTGCTAGCTCGTGGTTCTACAAGTTGCAAATGTTGTATTCAGTGAACCTGAGTCGTCTGCTGCCAAAAAACACATCTCGGTGCTGGCTGCAGGATCCATGTCAAGTTGGCAATTTTGTATTCAGCGAAGCAACTGCTCGTGCTCACCATATGCTTTGGTTCCACAAGTCAAAATGTTTGTTTCTGGTTTTGTCTTATAACTTTCTTTGTGTTTGTGTTTGCTTAATGAGGAAGCTTCCGCATTTTGGTATTGTACTTTTGTTTGCGTCCGAAGATGAAACAAACTGGTTAATGGCGGGCGGATAGAGGAGCATCCTGGACCAGTAGTTGTTGGATTTTTGCATGAATTGAATATGTTTATTCGGACACCAATGAGATAAGGTGTTTTTTTAGTCATTACTTTGCCCTTGTTGAACTAGTACCCTTGTGTCATGCACATTCTTTCAGGTAAACTTTTTACTTTACAAGTTGCAATTTATTTTGATTTTTTTTACTTAAGTACACTTTATTTACAAACAAATTACTTAATTACAAGTTTTAGATTATTTTCTTCGCGTCTCACTTTCCACCAATCTTAATATTTGGATTAATTATTAAATATAACATTTATAAAATTAATCTCAAACCTTTCTACCCTAAAGTTTTCAGACCGACATTCTTACCCCTTCTCCAACCACACCCTCCAGTCCCTCTACAGCCACTAAAGTCCTTCCTCCCCCCGCCCCCTGTCGCTACACCAACTATCTTCTCCTCGGCTACCTTCGCCGCTGCACCCTGTGCCTTCTTCAACCTCCTCTAAATCCACTAAAGCTGAAGAATAGAAAATCTCAAACTAGAAGAATAAAGCTCACAAAAATATTTTTATCTATCAATGCACCGAGACCCGACGAGAAAATCGAGGAATTACAGCTTTTCTCCATGATAACTTTATCGTTCTTCCTTCCTTCCTCGGAGGAATTAGAAGTTGAAGAGATCAAGAATAGTCCCGCGGGAACAAACAAAACCTAGCAATTCCCAGTCAAGAAGCAACGAATGAGAATGAGAATTAAATTCCTCATATGAGAAAGGCTCGGTGGATGGAGTATTCATGGGATGAGCTTCAATATGATGAATAGAAAAGTCAACGAGCTTAGATCTACTGTGATGTGCAACGTTGAGGCATTTTATCGTGGACACGCATGTGAACCATATGATGGAAGATCGACGAAATATTGCGGCGACAGTCAAAGCCTCGACGAGTCGAAAGGGCGGCGAGGTGCGAGGGTGAGAGGAGAGGAAAGTCGAGAAAGCAGTTGGAGATTATGAATCTTGAACAGAATTTGGTGAGAGGGAACTTGTGTTGGGTGGAAGTGCAAGAAGCTCTGACAAATGGTGATCGACGTTGAAGAAGGTTGTTGTGGTTGAGTTAAAGGAGGTGGTACTAATGTCACTTTTAAAACTTTAGGTAGAAAAATATCAAATAAACATTATATCTCTCATTTATAATAGTTAATCCACTATTGTTAACGAGCGGGGTCAAAAATTTAATCTACATTTGTAATTATTTTTTAATAAGATCTAATTAAATAATTTATTTGTAAATAAAGTCTACTTAAATAAAAAACTCATTTATTTTTACACTATTATTGGTACAGGATTTTTTTTTATTTTCTGTTTTTTGCCCCAAACAAAATAGTCGGGTGTTAAAAGCTCAGACTCACACCAGATCATTACAACTATAAACGTGTGAAACATGTCTCATTTCAATGGTTTATGTTTCTCATAATTTTTCATCAATTATTACAGTGGGATCTTGTTCTTCCACCGTCATCATTAGAGAAAAAACAATTATTGTTTCAATTTTAGTTTTTTTAATCAATTTTAGGATTTTAATTACTTACTTTCATCTTTTTAAACATTTCCCTGCCGCAAAACAGTTAGTTACTTTTAATTACGTATTAAATTATAACTATAACATTTGTGGGGGGCTATTTTGTCTTTTAGTGCCTTTTTTGACACCCCCGCTTTCTCCTTTTTTCTCTTTTGTAAAAATAAACATCTCAAAATTCTTCTTGAACCCTACACTTCAGTGTTTTATACACATTGATCCTGAACGTTTTAATTTGAATATAATAAATAGTTTATCTATTTTTTTTTAAATGTGACAAAGTTTTATTTCCATAATATCCGTGTTCGTTTTCAATTATACAACTTTACAATAGTCTTACGATTGTCTTCAAATTTTCAATAAATTTTGTGCTCCCCAATTCTCTAATTCTTTCAATTATGCCTACAATCCTCTTACTTAAAAAAAAAAAAAAAACAAACATATGTACCCTACGCGTTTGTTTCTTTACACCTTAGTCAATTTCTACTCTTACTAGGCCAACTATTTTATTGACCATGACCAAATTATATAAATTTTTCTAAGATAAAAAAAAAATATATATATATATATTTTAAAAATTTATACTTTAAATTATAATATATATGTGAAATATATTACATATATTAAAATATTTATAAAAAAAAATTATAAATTAAATATTTAAAATAAGAACTTTTCATAGTATGTTGTTAAGTTTTGATTCTCAAAGACTCACAGTAGAAACAAAACAACATAGATGTGGTATACAACCTGAAGCAACAGAATAGAACCCGGACATATGAAACATCCAAAATGATAAGAAGAAGAAGAAGAATGGCCGACAATAACCGGATGGTCGATTCGAATTCAAAGTTTCTGGAACGTAAGTGGTGATTCAGGTTTTGTTTTATGCTTAACAAAAGGTTAAACCTTTAACATCCATAATCCCTCTGATGTCTCATCTGACTTTCGACCTCAGAAAATCATCCCAAGAAATAACAGGACAAATAAAGGAGGAAGAGGTAGTAGAGATAGATATTTGGAAACCCTAGCCTGATTGCTTGGAAGGCTTTTTGTTGCAGAGGTAAAAAAAAAAAAGGGAATTTGATTCGAGGAGGATGACCAGCTTGACCGTCCCTCCTCCTGGACCCAGGAGAAGTAGTCAGAAAAGGGCGCCATCGACGGCACGCAAGTCCGCCCACTCCAACGGCGGCAGCGCCAATGGCAGCTATTCGAAGCCTACGTCGCCCTCGTGAGTTTACCACGCTTATTCATTTGTGATTTTGCCCCTTTGTTTGTGTTTCTATCGGGAATAATGGAAAGAAATGAAATTGTGCGGTCTTCTTTATGGGATTGTGAAGTTATATGCGATCCTGGGGATTATAAGTTTGGTCTCTATGGTTACTGTTGATGCATAATTAGTCAGGTCTCATGTAGCCTGATAAATGCATTAATTAGCGTCCCTGAGACTGTATCTTTCATCAGGTCTAGTAAAATGACATATATATATATATATATATGTGTGTGTTTTTTCCAGGGCAGTTAGTGGTGAGAGGACAGTGAAGAAGCTGAGGCTTTCTAAAGCCCTGACCATTCCTGAGGGCACCACTGTGTCTGATGCTTGTAGGAGGATGGCATCTCGACGTGTTGATGCTGTTCTGTTGACTGATTCAAATGCGTTGCTCTCTGGTATTGTTACGGATAAGGTGCCTTGCTGCTAGTGCTACATATGTCAGTTAGATGACTTTTGTTTTTGGTTCAAGCTATATGGACGTTGCTTCTAGTGTCTCATGCTTAGCATATCACCTTCAGGACATTACTACTAGAGTTATAGCCGAAGGGCTGAGACCTGAGCAGACAGCGTTGTCTAAGATCATGACAAGGAACCCAACATTTGTCGCCGCCGATACTTTGGCCATTGAAGCTCTTCAGAAAATGGTTCAGGGTGAGCTTTCTTCACAGATTCTTTCTATCTGTTGTAGAGATGTCCAACTTTCTTTTTCTTGAAGAAATAGGTTCATCATTTCTTAAACCTCAAATTGGTAGGTTTGATGTTACTCAAGTATGTTACAGTTATTGGTAAATACTGACTAATACATGAAAAAAATACAACTATGACTACTAGCTGAAATCTTGAACATTATTGGCTGTACCTAGGAAGAACTATAGCCTTAGAATCTTCTCGCTATACTTTTTAATGTCCCACTTGAAACCATTAGAAGGGAGAACAATTCGAAATGAGGTGGCACGCATGCATAATTTGTGCAGGTGTGCAAAGAAGGTCTCAGTTAATTTGAGTCTGATGCCATGGGATCGAAGGTCTCAGTTAATTGCTCCACTTGTGCAGGGAAATTTAGGCATCTTCCTGTTGTGGAGAATGGTGAAGTAATTGCTTTGTTGGACATCACAAAATGTCTTTATGATGCTATTTCCAGAATGGAGAAAGCTGCAGAGCAAGGTAGTGCCATTGCTGCTGCAGTGGATGGGGTGGACCGCCAAAAGGGAGGTAACTCTTCAGGTTGGCTAACCAGTTTACTTAGAATTGAAATGTCTTAGCCATCAAACTTCTGATGCAATAACAAGCATGAAATCACTTTGTGATGGTATTTTTATTTAAAAAAGAAAAAGAATAGGAATTGCATGATCGTCTCGTTGCGCCTTTTTACTTATGTGTAAGTCTCGAATTGCTTGACCCTTTCCTTGGGAAGTAAAAGAATTATCACTCCCCCTGCGTTTGCCTTCAATGTAAAAGCACCAAAAACTGAAGTTCTTAGTTAAAAGGAGACGTTCGACCGTTTTTTAATGCCATTTGTGTGCATTTCAGAAAATTTTAAAAAATTAATACTCGTATTATTTTATATTTGACTTATTGTGCTTAGTATGTCATTTGTTTTATATTTCAGCTCCTTATGCTTTCATAGAAACTCTCCGAGAGCGAATGTTCAAGCCCGCCTTATCAACCATCATCTCTGAAACTTCAAAGTAATTGAATTTATGGGATTCTATCAGATTTATCTATATTCATAGTTTTACAAACTTTGTGACTTGGCATTTTTTCAGGGGTGCAGTCGTATCGCCTTCTGATCCTATTTCTGTTGCTGCAAAGAAGATGCGGGAGTTTAAAGTTAATTCTGTTATCATTGCCACAGCTAACAAAATACAGGGAATTCTAACGTACTGTCTTTTCCTTAAAAGTTCTGTTAAGATTGTTCTGGTTAATGGAAAACATTTTATTACCATGATTTCCATGAGCATGCGATAGCAGAATTAGGAACATATTTCTTTATATTTTTCTAATGTCTGCTATTTTAATGTAGTTCAAAGGATATACTTATGCGAGTAGTGGCACAAAATCTCTCGCCAGAATTGACTCTTGTTGAAAAGGTACGATACAAAAATTGCAAAGATATATTAATTGGGTCATGTTGAATACAATCAACCTACCTATGTAAGATGCATGTTTAACCTTTATCATTCAGGTTATGACACCAAATCCTGAATGTGCATCACTAGAAACAACAATTCTTGATGCCTTGCACATTATGCATGATGGGAAGTTCTTGCATCTTCCTGTTGTTGACAAAGGTGAGTGCTTTGCCTTGTTTCACACTGCCATTTATAAGCATGAACATATACATGGCTTCTTTTGCAGATGGATCAGTTGCGGCTTGTGTTGATGTGCTGCAGATCACTCATGCAGCAATTTCCATGGTATGGTCTATCTAGCTTTGATTGTCAACTTACATTCTTCATCAATACACCCTGCATGCTTATCTTATACTCCCTTTGTCCCTAAAAAAATGCACACTTAGTTTAAGAGAACTTCTCTCCTCCAATGTTACTAAAAACTATCCGCACTTTACCTTTTCTTTTTATTATCTTGTTTTTTGTGCAACTTCTACTCAAGGGCTATTATACCAAACTACTACATAAAGTCTTACATTCACCTTAGTCTCCGTGCCCAGCCAAATCTATCAATTATTTGGGGATGGAGGGAGTACTTTTGATTGGAAACAAATTTAAGGAAATTGGAAGATTTTGGAAAGTTTCCTATTTTTCACCTTCAAAAAAATATTAGAATTTTTTCTATAGTCATTGAAAATTGAGTAGAGTTGAAGTAGAGAGAGATACTTTATTGGAAGTTGGGCTGAATTGATGAAAAAAACATTAAAGTAGGGATAATTTGGTTATTGAAGTAGAGAAAGCGTAACAATTATTTAGGGACCTCCTAGAAAGGAGAACTTAATAATTAAAAAGAGAAGTTATTTGCCCTAAAGTGGAAATTGCATGGCTTGCCATCGTTAGACAATGGTAACTACACTTGGTAGTTGGTGAAGTAATCTAGTACATTATTCAAATGCAGCCAATTACAGTGATAGCAAGCTTCAGATAATTTTGTTATAATAAATCAAATTGTGGGAACAAAAGGGCAAGATTTTCCAGAAGTTTGCTTTTTTCTCTTGTAAGCTTCTACCTTCTGTATTCTTACACTTCCCCCTCTTGTTTGAAGGTT
The DNA here is from genome assembly GCA_038382905.1 of Daphne laureola. Lineage (NCBI taxonomy): Eukaryota > Viridiplantae > Streptophyta > Magnoliopsida > Malvales > Thymelaeaceae > Daphne > Daphne laureola. The sequence goes on from JBBYHH010472346.1 coordinate 9,951, forward strand.
GAAAATGGTTCTGAAGCTGTTAATGATATGGCAAATACAATAATGCAAAAATTCTGGGATTCAGCCCTTGCTTTAGATCCGCCAGATGATTATGATACACAAAGGTAATTTGAGTTGGAGTATATAGATTTGGGAACTTACCAATGCAACCACTCTATCTTTGACTGATGCTCTAGAATATGCTTTTCAGTGAAATGTCTACAATGATGACATCTGATGGCGTAGAACCTGGAAAGCTATCTTCTTACCCTTCCCTTGGCTCGGGAAACTCATTTTCTTTCAAGTTTGAGGATCTCAAGGGTCGTGTACATCGATTCACTTGTAGTAAGTGTTGCGTGTTTGTGTATTTTAGAAAATCAATGATTTCTGTAGTTTGATGAATTATAACCTGTGCGCTAGAGTTCTGTATGGAACCATGTAATTGGTGTGAACAGGATAGTGTATCAGCAACTGATTTTGGCAATGCTTGTGTTGGATCTCAAATTTTACACCTGCAAGCATGACTAAAGGTTCACACAAGATACGAGGGTAATCATTAATGTTGTTCTATATTCTAATCAGGTACGGAGAATTTAGAGGAGCTTGTATCTTCAATCATGCAAAGACTTGGTATTGGTAATGATGACCGTCCTCAGCTGCTGGTGAGTTTTAATGTTTAAAAATTTATGAGGCGTTTTTTTACCTGTTATTATTTCTGCTTAAGTATGAGTTTATTTACATTTTTTTCATTGTGATTGGACTGTTTGAAGTATGAGGATGATGAAGGTGATAAGGTTCTGCTTGCATCTGATGGTGATCTGGTTGGTGCGATTGGCCATTACAGATCAAGGGGACTTAAGGTATGAAATACTGCGCTACTTTACTCTTCCATACAATTTTGTTATCTTTTAACTCAAGCGGGATTATTGTATCCTGATTTCAGTTTAAGGGTTTCATATTCTTTGACATTCTGTTGGTCAGTTTGAGCTGAGCTACTTTGTGATTTGCGTTAAGTTGGTGCTTCGATTTACGTACCCCAACATCCTGAATGATGGTTCTTCAGCGTCAGTTTAGGCTGCTAGTGGTGCAACTTTCAAATGCTTGTGGTTTGTCTTATGAGTGAGTGATTAACAACACATGTACATTCGTCTGTCTTTGTCTCAGGTGTTGAGACTACATTTGGACTTCTCTGAGTGTTTACAGCACCAACAGGTAAAACCAGATTCAGAAACAGTGACTTCAAAGAAGACTAGTGGATGGACATTTTTGCACACCAGTATATTGGCCGGTGCAGTTGTTCTGACAGGGATCGGCGTGATGGTGTATCTGAAACGCGCAAACTTGTGAACCACTGAACCTTTTGTGTTGATTATCGGACAAGTGATGGATTCTTTTGGTCCAAGAGCAGCGACAGGGGACTTACTTCATTCTGTCTCAATGATAGAGACCCATTGAGCTTTGATACTCAAAATTGATACTCAACTTGGCTCATGCGCCCATGCCTGTAATACTACTACTACTACTACTTAGACTTGGTGTCCTGTATATGAAACTGAAGTGGCAGTTTTGTTCTTCAAGAAAGGAAAAGTTGAACAGCTGGAAGTTGTTTTTTTTCTTGAGATTTAGTGGCAGAGAGCTGATGCTTCTGCTTTCTCCATTTCTCCAATTCTTCAACTTGTCAACATGTATCATATTCTTTTGAACTTGCTATCTAAATAATTTATACGATGACACATCTAGTTGAAAAGCGGAGTATTATTTTCAACCACACTTTATTTGCAACTTGTATGTATTGTCTCATTTTTTATGCTTTCACAAAATCTGTTGCCCGTGTTTTAAGTTGTTATTACATGCATAAAAAAGATTTCATAATAATTCCGATGTACTAATGTCTGTGTCTGTGTCTGTGTCTCTACTGTATTTGCTAAGAAGAAACAGTAAGTAAATAAATAAGAAAAGTGATACTAATTCATCGGTTGGTTCTTTTTCCCGCTCCGTCAAATGACCATCGGCGCCATTAATCTCTCTTCCGCCGCGTTCTCCTCTTCTTGCTGCTTCCTTCCTCCCTCAAACGGCGTCAAAGGTCTAGTTTGTTTATTATTTATAGTAGTAGTAGTAGTAACTCTATATTTATTTTTACCGGTTTGTATTGTTCGCGCCATTTCGAAATTCATAAGAATTGGGGATATTTTGATACGATCTCAATCAACCAGTCTTCTCCGACATGTCAATTGATTCCCTTTATTCATCTGTCTAAGAAATCCACTGGTACGAAGAAAGTTTCAAGCTTGGTTGAATTTGGACAAGTGATTGTTGGGAATTTTGATGGAGATGGAACTGAATGAGGTCCAATGGGATCTCAATGCGCTCAGAAAACTGTATGGCCTGCTGCTTCAGGAGAAACCAGATTTTTCTGACCCAAATCATACTACAGCAAATGAAATTGTAAGTCCAATTCAAGATCTGGGCAACTTCTGTCTCTGTGATTTAACTTCTCATAATCCCCCCTTGTTTTCCATGAGTAGTTGGATTCAAGAGCAAGAGCCTTACTTAAGGATCTGCTGGATGGTGCTACAGAAAGATTGTTGCAAAAATACAGAAAGGTTGGTTTTTTCTTGTCCATTGCATATTCAACCTATCTACTCTCCGGGTTTTTCATTAAAACACAAAAGAAAAAAATGAATCCTTAAGTGAACAATAATTCCAAGTATCAGTAAAAGTAGCTAGCTCTTTCTGATGATGTGTTTTTTTCTATGTTGTAAAACAACTTGGTACATCAGCTTATAGCCGCACCAGAACCGAGTGACTATAACATCTCTTCCGCATCAGGAAAAGATGGTGGCGATGGGCCATCTCGGCTAACCATGTCCTCAAGTAAACGCGAGGCTGTGAAAAAGCAATGCCAGATATGTAGTAACCAAAACAGCATGGAGCATCAAACCAGAGTTGAGGATTTAACAAAAGAGATGGCAGGAGATAGAAACTTCAGCAATGGTGGAACTGTATTGGAAAACAGAAACTGGAGCGGCTTGCGCGCTACGATTAAGGACAAGTTGGTAATTAAGAACCATTCATCTGCTAGACATCATCTACCTTCTACAATTGCTGCTTCTGATTCTCCACCTCAATTCCTTGTTCAGGCAAAGGGTGGAAGAGATTTTGACCGTGCAGGTAAACCGATTGATTCTCACATGTCAAGTTCGGGATCTTATTCCGAGTTCTCTCATGAAGGCAGGGCGAGTGAACCGTCAAGAGCCCCCATCAACGCTTATACAGAAAGACCTGAGTTTGTAAAAAGGAGTGAAGCAAGCAATTTCGAAGAATGTGTTTTCAATGAAGATGACATGCAGACTCATCCAGTGATTAAAAGAGCTGCTGAGAAACCAGGTTCTGCCGTGTACCCAAACAGAAGGATTCTGCAGAAGCAGACTGGTCAGCGTACAAATCGATTACTGAAGAGAAATATTAGGCCGAATAGAGAAATGTGTGAGGCAGCCATGGCTGATAGCCATAGAGTCAGGCATTTGCATCCAGAAGCAAGTCAAAATTATCACAGAACAAGTCAGTATGTTAGTGGTTTAAGGTCTCCAATCAGCACTCGTAGCAAATATGATATGAACAGCACGCCTTCAGTCGATGATGAAGAGACAGAAACAACAATGAAGGCTGGAAAGGCTAGACCTTTAAGATCTCAACGATTCAGGACCACTCAAAGTAAAGATCTTTCACATCAGCCTACACTTCATCACAACCCACACACAAGGGGAAAGAAGTATCAGGATGATATTGAGTCTTCCGAGGAAGAATCTCGTGACACTTCTTCTAGCTGGACAAGTTCACAAGCTAGCAGTGGCAGCAGTGACAGTGGAACTTATTCATCTCGGAGTGAGAAGCAAGCTTCTGAAAGAATGCTTGATCCTGTTGATTCCGAATCTGATGATGCAACAGAGAGTTATAGCTCGAGGAGTGAGTTTAGCGATCCAAGTTCCACCAAAAATGACAAACCAGTCCATTACAGAAACAAAGAGAAAACAACTGGAAGGCTAAAGCGGTTGAAGAACAAGTTAGGGCTCATATTTCACCACCACCACCACCACCATCATCAAGCTGATCATCATCCCAAGGTTGGAAACAGCACATGGAAGTACTTGCAGAACATCTTTCACCATAAGAGAAAACGTGATGTTCATGAAAGTCAGGCAGTTGATAAACAAATGAAAAAGGAATTCGCTAGGCTTCCGCGCAAGCATCAAGGGCATTTCAGTGCTCTCATGAAAGGGTTCAAGAGGCACTTGAAGCATCCAAAGAAATCAAAGAATGACAGAACAAAGGTGACAAGATTAGGCAGCAATCGCTGTCGTAGTAGCAGTAAAGCGCGGAAGAAACTGCATTGGTTCGGCATGCTTCGAGGCCAACGTGGGGTTAAGCTGCCTAACAAGGGTCGTCTGAAGTTTAAACTTGGATCTAAGAAACCATAACTTACTAATGGCAGTCGTTGCAAAAATTGGTCTTTGATGAGTGAGGTAGTACATCACTTAACCTTTAAATTCAGTATTTATGCCATAAAATTATGACTATGGATTATGATATTAAATACTACTATTTTACAGTAAAATTTTACATTTTCCCTTAATTTTTTTTTCTCTTTTTTTCCTAATCATTTAACTTCTATTCTTCCTAATTGCAAATAGCCGCTGTGAACTAATGCAGCATATGCTATTACTAATTTTAGTGAGATTGAGTCTAACACAGAAGTGACAGAACGTCATTTTCATATTTCAACAGGTTACTTGAACTTATTCAAAAGATGAGGGGGTAATCGAATATCTCAAAACTCTCAAAAGCCCAATCCCTGACGTCGCTCCTCTCTCGTGACATTGCATATCCATTCAAATACCCCTCTCGTTCGTCTGGCAGCTCTAGCAATCAAAATCGGAATCAGCTGTTCACTCTTCTCCTTGAGATCCCCTCTGCAGGTGGGTTTTTCTTCATTCAGCCTCTACTCTTCAAAGTTCCAAGCTTTTCAGGATTCTGCTGCTCATCTTTTTCTTAATGAAATTTCATTCAGTGGCTGATTTTTCTGCGCTACTTCAGTTCAGTGTCTGCATTGCTCCTGTGTTTTTGAGTTGGGGTATGCCTGAATGTTCAGTTCATTTCTTATCGTTTTATGATGCTTGAGCGCTGCGCGGTTTGGCTTCGAAATTTTTGGCAGTGTCATCATATGTTTGAGTAATCTGTGTGATAAGAAATCGCAGTCTTATGTGTTGAAACTAAAGTAAAGTTTTGTTATTTGTGGCAGTGTCATAAAAAAAGCTGAAACGATCACAAATACCAATGGTAGCACTTTGTCCAACATTAACTTATTGCTTTCTTTTCTTTAATAGGAGTATATTGTTTGGTTTCTTTTATCTTCTAGATGTAAATTGTGAAAATTAGTAATTTGTACTTATAAATTGTACTCTTTCATGGTCACATGACCTCTAACTTCAATAGAATTGTTTAAAACTTCTTTCTACATTAACATTAACTTTATCTTATAACCCTTCATTTATCTTGTTACTATAAAATTAACTTTTTTTTATATAAGTTGATAGTATTTCTTAATCTTAAATGTATCAGTTTTTATGGAATGGACAAAGAAATTCCTGAACTATTCAGTTTGTCATAAAATGGTTGCTGAACTTTTTATCTAGTCAAATAAATTACTGAATTTTCGAAATTGTACAAATTTAGCCACTGGGTTTCATTTCTGATGATGTTTTTCAGGAAAAAAAATGACACGGATTGTGATTAAAGTTAAATCTAAAGTGTCTCTAACTGTTCGATTTAAAAAAAAAATACACGCATGTTAAGAGAATATTACGTCGTTTTTCTTTACCCTAATCGTGTCTGACTTTCTCGATGATATTCTTTTAATGTGTTTTTCTTAATCGGACACTTAGAGACATTTTATGTTGAATTTCTCGCTCAATCCGTATCATTCTTCCGCGTGAAAAATCATCAGAATTCAGACCCGGTGACTAAATTTGTACAATTACAAAAGTTTAGTGGTTTATTCGACTGGATAAAAAGTTCAGTGGTCATTTCATAACAAACTAAATAGTTCAGGGGTTTATTTATGTTTTTTGCCATGTAAAATGGATGGAAAATTGGTTGATGTATTCAAGTTTAACAAAAGGGTTTGACCGGAGAAAAGGTAAACAATGGGACAGATTTAGTAAGTAGAAAAGGATTGGTACCACACCCATGCATGAACAAAATGAAACACTGTAGCTGAAATTTCATATATTCATTCTTTTGATGAAATGTCTGAAACAACAATACCAGAATGTGTCTGTGCATATCGTGTGCTCTGTTATCGTTCCTTGATGCACACGGGCGTTGATGAAAAGTTACTAATTCCTCGTTATAATTATCCATAATGACAAGTTATTGAGAGCTGTACTATTGACAAGAATTAATATAATCATTTTCTTGAAAGGGCTCTCCTGGAGATGATAGAGAAGTAAACAAGAAACTATGTGAAAGAAAGAACCAAAACAAAACACAAATATCTGTGTTGGTTGAGCTGGTAGCATAGTGTCCAACGTTAATTAACTTGTTGACTTCTTTTTATCTTCCAGATGTGAAGTGTGAAAATTAATCCCTATCCTGGAGATCAATGCCCTTTTTCATGGCTATCATGTCCTTTCTGGTGCTCTACTGTTTCTTCTCAACTGTTGTAGCTGATGATTCTTCAGCCATGGCCAAGCTTGCATCAGCCTTTCAACCGCCTTCTTGGTCCACCAATGTCTCTTCTTCAAACTACTGTGATTGGAGATATGTTTCCTGTGATGAATCAAAGAATGTCATCTCCATTGATACTCAATTTTATTATATGAAAGGTTATCTACCTGCTGAAATTGTGAATCTCTCTCAGCTGAGAGTCCTCTCCATCAATAGTAGTGCTCTTTATGGTACCATCCCGCTTCTGAATAATCTCACTTCTTTGACCACACTTTCTCTATCAGTCAACAATTTCACCAGCCTAGCTCCTGGATTCTTTCAAGGATTGCCCACCATGATCCAAGAATTGGATATCAGCTAAAATCGCTTTGCTCTTTGGACAATGCCACACGAGTTGAAAAGATTGCAAAATCTTACACTTCTTTCTTTAGACCAAACCAATCTCATAGGGCCTATCCCAAACATCTTTCAATCCTTACCCTTATTACGTTCTCTGACTCTCTCCAGAAATGATTTGACTGATCATTTGCCACCTTCACTTGTTAAAACTAAATTGAAGACTTTGTATCTTGATAGTCAAGGTAACGGTAAGGGTATATCAGGCACCATCAATATCCTATCGGACATTACCAAATTGGTCAGAGTGGATTTAAGTTACAACCAGCTCTCAGGGCAGATCCCAGACTTGTCTCAACTCAAGAATTTAAGTGTGCTCCATTTGGGTCACAATCAACTAACTGGAGTAATTCCTCCTTCATTATATTCATTCCCTCCTCAATACTTGTCCATAACGAACAACAAATTACAAGGCGCTCTTCCCCAAGGTAGTTCATCTCAAGTTGATGGTAATAATTTCTGCACAAAAACAGGAGGGCCATGCGATGCTCAGGTAACCATGCTGCTGGAGATTGCAGGAGGTTTAGGGTATCCATTGGAGTTATTTCAGTCCTGGGTGGGCAATGATGCATGTGCTTCTTGGAAGTTTGCGAGCTGCAACTATGAGAAAGAAATTATAGAGATTGACTTTGGGGAGCAACACTTTGGAGGGACAATTTCTACAGCATTTTCTATTCTGACAGCTTTGAGGTTTATCTACCTCAGTGGCAACAATTTACATGATTCTATTCCACAGAGCTTAGCAAAATTGACTCATCCTCAAGTTCTTGACATTTCCAATAACAATTTGTCAGGGAATATCCCTGCTTTCAGTCACTAGAGTTAAATGTTACAGGAAACTTGCTGTTAAAGGATCCAAATCTTCCCAAACATCGTCAACACCCACCAGCACAAACTAGCAAATCAAAAGGTAGAGAAAAATATTCTTGTTAAGCTGATTTATTTGGAGTAAGCTTGTTTGTTCTTTTTTTTTTAGAGAGATTAAAAAGGCTAGCGAGAATGAACCGGAAATATGCATAATTTTTGGTAGTCCAAAAAAAAACTTAATGAAGAGACACTTAATCACCAGGTTTGAATACTCTTTCATTGATGGTTTAGTTTAAGTTTAACAACATTTTATGCAGGAAGGATCAAGCAAAAAGTAGTCATCATCGTAATATCATTTACGGGGACAATGCTTGGAGCTCTCTGCATATTTCTACTTGGAAAAAGGTTTTCTAGATATGCTGGTATGATATTCAAATTTAGAAACCATATTTGGCTGAATTTCTGGTATCCCAATTTTACTAACAATGTCTATATTAACATTCAACAGAGAAAGGAAAGGTTGAAATCTCTAATAAAGGAAAACCCATTTCAAAGAGTTCAGTTGTTGATGTTGCTGCAAAAAATAAAACTCAAATAGAGTTCCAAGGCATCAAACTATTCACATTTGAGCATTTAGCATCATCATCTAACAACTTTGATTATGCTAACAAGCTTGGCCAAGGTGGTGTTGGTCCGGTATATAAGGTAAATATTTCCATACAAATCATTACATTTTTTCAAACACAAGACTTCTCGTCAGACAATCATTTGATCGTTTGTAATTTAATACCTGAGGTTACTGAAGTAACATTTCTTGCAGGGGACACTAGAGAATGGTACGGAAATAGCAGTTAAAAGACTTGCAGGAGCTTCTGGACAAGGTCCAGAAGAATTTATGAATGAGGTGATGGTCATTTCTCAGCTTCAACATAGAAACCTCATAAGGCTTCTAGGCTGCTGCATTGAGAGGGAGGAGAACATGTTAGTCTATGAATACATGCCAAACAAAAGCTTGGATGCCTTTTTGTTCGGTTAGTTCAATCAATGCTACTCTTTTTCTGATACTTCTACTACATTTACTGCTGGAGGTGTGATGCAAGCAATTGAGTAGCTATGTCTTAAAATTCTCAAAATGTTGCAGTAACTGAGTGTGTGACAAAAGAACTGAACTTTTGAACTACTATTTGAAGAGTATTAATTATTGAAATAATAGTAGTCCAACTTCTTCAGATCCAGATAAACGAAAAGTCCTTGATTGGCCAAAACGTTTCAATGTTATACAAGGAATCTGTCGAGGCCTACCATATCTTCTGTTACAGTCATCTCCGATAAATAGTGATTTTCCAGGAAAAATTGTCTGCCGCACAAATTCTGCAATTTCCGGGACTCGGTCTTAAACGTGCAGGAACACGTTTTTTAATGCTTCTCATACTCCGGGAATTAATTTGAGATTCATTTCTATGAGATTTCACATTTTTATAAGGTTCCGTGAATCCCGGGTCATTTTACAAAAAAATCGATATTGGAAGGTAAAATGGTCGTTTTGGAAAAACGGACATGTTTAGTGACAATTTGGATATCCCGGGAGTGAATTTGAAGTTATTTCCAAGGGATTTCACACTTTCAAGATGATACGTGAGCCCCGAGACATTTTGCAATTTCCGGTTTCGGAGGACAAAATTGTCATTTTGGAAAATTGGGCGAAAATTGGCACATTTTTTGTTGGATATTTTGGTATGTAGGAAGGCATGATGGTGGAGGTGGAGTGTAGGATTAAACATGATGATTAACATTTGAAGTGTAAGATTGGTTCTTACACATTTCATATCATAAACCAAGTAACAACTCTCTCTCTCTCTCTCTCTCTCTC
>JBBYHH010472347.1:0-11293 GCA_038382905.1 Daphne laureola
GAAAATAGCTTTGTGTCTAGTCCAGATTCAATTCGTATTCCAGGTTACGGGTCGAAATAAATTGTAGGAATTTAATCTAAGGTAGTAGACCTAGTTGGAAATCCTCCTGTAAAATTTCGGATCCAATGGCCTCTTACAAACCGAGCTGATCATAACATACCTAATGACGCACCTTCCCATTGACTAATTCTCCAAGAATATTGACTTGCTCGAACCACCGTCTGTCAGGCGGGAGAGGTAGTTTATACTACATTCCAAGGCCTAGCGGTATCCCGTCCTCCGGATGCATCTCGTTGCACCCCGAGTCAATTACCGATTTTCCAACACAGCAACCACAGACAGTACCGAGTCCTACGACTATCCGGTACTCACTAACATAAATCAAACTGATCTTAAGCGCCTCGTTGACCTTTGTCGTAATCCTATAATTATTTTGATATCCTTAAGCTGATGTAGAACACAGATGCTCTTCTCCGGATCGCCTTGTTGATTTGTGTGTGTCATCATCGCGGTTGGCTCCTATGTCTCTGTGTCCGTGTAATTGTCCTTCGTGTGATTTTTCTCGCCTCGGGTCCTTCTGTACATCTTATCTCATTTCACTTACTTCGCTCCAAAGCCACGTGTTGTCGCAGCCGCCCATCTTAACACTTTTGTACTTATTGTCCTTCAGACAGAATTATGACATTTTCATTGCCCATTCACTTCCTTTATCGATCATATCCAAAATCTAGCACAAACACTGAAATCGGTAATGCTACCGTCATTTCAGAACTTATGTTCCCATAACTGAACTTAATCCTCAAATTCAGAATTTAATCCTTAAATCCTGATTCTTACTAAAAAGGACCTAAGTCTTTTCATAACAGACAGACTAAATTTAGAAATCCTAAACAGATGGCAGAACAGAACGTTTATGATTTAATCATAATTGTTACATTGGGTTCCACATACTCTCACGTAATTTCCAACAGATCAGATCTCGCTACCAACGAGTATCTCCAAATAACCTGAAACTTAATAATAATAAAAACACGACATAACGGTTATCTTAAAGCAGACAACAGTATTTCCTAACGGCTTTGTAGTACAGATGCAATGCAAGATGTTTTACTACTCAAACAGAGAAGGCGGAATCGAATTTTGGCTGAAGCTTTCCTAATTTCAGATCCAGACGTCCATTTTCCAAATGGATGAGTCTATCGCGATTTTCCAACCTTCCTAGGTAAGAACGTTGCTTTAGCTATGTCAAGTGTGTTTAGACCGGCCGCCCACTGTCCCACCTTCGGTTCCAAGGTGGTTCTCGTAAAGAGGGGGACCACCTCATCACTGAACCATCCTGGACACGATCGATGGAATAGGGGGCTTGGCTGCCCAACATACCTAACATAAACCTGCTCTGATACCAAATTGTCACCACCACCCCTGACCCTGGTGCGGAGAAAGTTCACGGATGCGGAAGCGGATGTCGGTGGAACCGGGCGGTGGTCGGTAATGCGGAACACTTAACTTGATTGGCGGTCTCAAAACCTGACCCTAATAATTTCTTTCCTATTATCCTGACACGTCAACAATTTTATGGAAAATCGCACAATCAGAAGATATACAGATAAAATGTTGAGCTCAGCTCAACCCAACCCAGATGCACCAGAAAGGAGTCGCGCCCACTTGGTTGGACAAGAACTCCCCGAGAAAATAAAATAAAAAAGATTTACAGATCAGAATATAACAGAACATGTAATGATACCTATATGCATCCTGCACCTACAGAGCCCAGAATACCATACTATACTGCTGTTGCTGCTGTTTATTACAAAACAGAAACGTTAAACCATTAGTCCAGAATTTATCGTGTAGACCAGAAAAATGAACAAATAACTAAACAAGTCTCCTGCCAAACTAACCCCCATTTCAGAATCAGAAATGAAATACTCTTTCAGAGAGCCATGTACCTTAGTACCAGAACTCACAGAACGACCAGGCAGAACTATTCTACGGTCAGAAGACAGATGCTCCTGAAAAGTATAAGTTTAATGCGCGGGGTGAGTCCTTAGGAGGTACTCAGTAAGGGGGTTGGCGCAGATAACTCAAGAAAAACATTTGAAAATCATTTTGCCTGCAGAAAAGGGTCAGTATGCAGTGTACTAGCAGATATACAACCCTAGATATGTCAGGAATATGATATGCAAATGTCATGATATGCAATACAGATACAGAGGTCCTGTCAGACATGTTTGTTGCGCTCCCGTATGGAACGTCAAAGACCCCCAATTATTTTCAGATAATCCCACAAATCACAGCACCCGCAGTGGCTTATTAGGCTCACCGAGACAAGGGTCACAAACGTATGGTACCAACGAAGGGGTGTATGGCCCAAAAAAAAAAAACTGTCATAGTCACAAAGTGACAAATATCCAAATAAGCAGAAGTTGATCCGTTGTGGATCAACGACACGAAATACGCCGATATGGAAAAAGTCCTGCATACCGTTACCCTACCATGTGACTAGACCCAGGAGTCACTGGACCCCACCCTCGACTCGAGTACTAGCCCTTAACTAAGCTAATACGCATGAAGAAAAATCTGCATCGCATATTAAGAAAGTTAAACCCCTTACATTATAAGCCACAGAATTTCTGTACTTTCCCGAATCGAATAATCTACAATGCTGCCAAAAATCCGGCAGTATTTCGGCTGTATTTCCACACAACCCCCTGAAACGGAAAGACAACAGAATATCCAGATTTTTCTCAGAATGTGTAGATTGATACCAAAATTTCAAAAAGTGGCAAAAAAACAATTTTGCTCACTTTTTCCACATTTTGTGATTAATCATGAAAATTACCGAAAGTCACAAATTTTACCAAAATTCCCTAAACTTTTGGATTTCATCCATCTTCCACCTAAATAATTTTCTTTAACTTCCAACGATACTTTCATGATTAAATCTCCATTTAATCAAACAATTAACAACTAATCCGACATCTCACAATTTCATCAATCGATTAACAAACGGAATTCTTCACAACTTATTGTTTTAGAAAACAATATTATAATTGCAAAGTCCCCAATTTTTTGCAATCACATTAATCGGATAATTGGAATATTCCTAATAGATTCTTCAATTTATTACGCAGTGCAATAATTGAAGAAATTTGGATAAAACAGAAATAATGATTTCTCACCCAGTGGTCGTCGGGGAGCTCGCCGGAGGATGACCCATGCATCACCGTCGCCGCTGCACACGCCGCCATCATCGCACACGCCACTTTCATTGCCACTGATGAACTCCCTCTGTCCGTCCGCATCCAACAGATCCTGTCCTACAACCAGTTGCCGAACAAAGGCGGAGCTCACATCACCGGAGGCCCTTCAGCCGCCGTCGCGCCAGCCATCATCGCCGGCGTTCCATCATTGCTCCAAGGCTGGCGGTCGCTCCTCTGTCACCGTTCAGTTCCACCGCGTTGAGATAGGCAGTGGACAGAGAATGAGAGAGATCGGGAGTTAATCTCCTCCGTCGCCGGCGTTGCTCGCCGGAGGAACCCGCGTTGTGAAGAAGCCGATCGTTGAGATCTGTCGCGTTGCGGCCTCACCTCCGATCTCCAGCTCATTTCGGTTGTGCTTCCGGTGAGGCATCACAAGTCGTCCATAACCACGCCCGCTGCGTCGCACCTGGTGCCAGCCGCGCTCTCCGTCGATCTTGCCTCCATCGCGTTGAGAAGCAGAGGATGAAGAAATGACGAAGAAATGGATCGCAGATCTCAGATCTGTTTTCTTTTTTTTTTTTTGCTTTTTTATCTGATATGTTTTTCTCGTTAGTTATGTTTCTTTTTCATTTTATCCATTTTTTTTTACTAAATACCTATTATTCAAATACTAACCCATTTAAGCCCACTTTAAAGCCCAATAAAGGCCCAACAAAATCGCCAGTCTTAATGATTCAACCGGAATAGGCTTCAAATAAATTATTGGGTCATCAGAATTATCAAAAATTTATTCATTTCTTCGAAATGATCAATTTGCCCTTCCGAGACAAATTTTGGTAAAATGGGTCGGTACTCATATTTTAATCTCCTGATGCGGAATATGAAAAACATAAAAAAACATAAAAAAACTTGCCTCGCATGCTTGGAAAATAAAGTCCCAGTAATTATAAATTTTTCCCCTCAGCAATTTTCTCAGATATTCACCATTTTTCTGGTGGCCACTGTAACACCTTAAGGAAGAAATAGCTAATACATAACATCAATCAAACTATATTAATGCTAGAAACAACTCTATTAATGTCAAAGAATCTCACACTAAGCAACAATAAAGATAACTTTCTTACATTCTTTCTTTTGGTGGCATTTCATGGACATGGAACTTTAGGAACACATCCTTGATGAACATATTCTTCTAGGAACACATCCTGAGGAACACATCCCACAAGTCCCATATGAACACTAATTCGGTGTTTTTCTTACACCACTCCCACTCGGAATAATGTCCACCAATGCGGAGGGGTGTGCCATTTTCTCCATCTTAAAACACCATTAGTGTACTTCCTTTAAAAAATAAATAGGAAGACATGTCACAAACCATGAAATATCACTAAGTAAGGCCTAGCTTACTTCAATCATAGGCTAGGATGTATGGTGGTCATACAAACATGAAGAACTTTTTCATCTCATCTTGATTTTAACCAAATCAAGGCGGCATATAACTAAGGTTTCTTGTGTTGGTTCAAGACTCCTACTCAAAAGTATAACCCAAGGAATGCATCGTAGAGAACACATCTCATAAGTTACATGTTTCTAAAGAAAAAACATACTTTGAGTCCTTTGTTGTCTCATCCCTAACCCTCCCAAGATTAAGGGCGAAAGAGATGTATGAGAATTTCATTCTAATATCTTTGTTTGACATGTTCTAATTTTTGTTATGTTACATAAGATTGAACAAAGAATGTGATGATAGAGAAACAACTTTATTAATCATCCAACATATCTTACAAAACATTTGTGATACCCAAGGACATTAAACTACAATCCAACATACTATAATCTATGTAGACCCATTTCTCTAACATGACGAGCAAACACAAGTGGTGGCAATTGCATAGTGAGATGATCTGCCACCATAAGGTCTGTAGAAATGTACTCTATCTTAACTTCACCATCTATAATTTCATCCCGCACAAAATTATATTTCATGCTAATATGCTTGGTCTTTCCATGGTACTTGGGATCTTTAGTGTTACAGTCTGCCCTAGTACGACGGTAATTTTTCTAGAAAATTTATCTGAAGGCCAGATTCTGTAGTACCGGAACTTTGTTATAAATGTGCATAACACATTTTCTGGTAGTCCCGAGGCTCTGTTGAGGTTTTTTACTGAGGTATTCCGCATCAAGAAGTTTGAATGTGAAGTTTTGGGCCATTTTGCCATGGTTAGTCTTTGGAGGGCAAAATAGTCATTCTGAAGAATTAAGGGTAAAATGGGGAAATAAAATTTGTCAAGCGTGAAATTGGATTAAGTTATGTTAGAATTAATTTGTTATGGTTAGTATGAAATAGGGTAAGAATAACATGAGATAAGTTAAGTGGGTTAGTAATTAAAGTGAGGTATTTTTGTGTAGTAGTAAAAATTGGTTAGTAAGTAAATAAGTAAATATGAGTTAAGTAAATGTAAGTTAGTAAATTAGTAAAAGTGTGGTAGTAACTTAGGATGGTGTGTGGTGTAAGTTTGGTGAATAAAATAAGAAAGAGTATATGTTAGTTAGTATATGTGTATGGTTAGTAGTAAAAGTAGTAAAGTAAACATAAAACATTAAAACTTACCTTCTTCTTTCCTTTGCCCTCCATATCGTCGATTCTGTGACCTCCTCTTCCTCCATATTCTTCTATTTTATTCATCCCATCTTCTTGTTTAGCTTCCTAAATTCGTTGGGAGTTGGATCCTTGTGAGAGAAACACCTAAGAATCAAGGTTAAAGACACAAAACTCATCTCTTTCTTCCTCCTTGGTGGCTACCAATTTTGGAAGCTTGAGTGGGTGGAAATTTCTATCCATTTCTTCATCAATCCTTGAGGTATGTTGTTAATTGGAGTGGTCTAAGGTTGGTTTAAGGTTCTCCTACAACATGGATGCAAGATTGGTTGGTTAAAGTGTAGAATTGGAGCCCTAGCTCAAAGTGTTCTTGAGCAACATTTGGGGGAACTTCGAATTGTTGTTAGATTGTTATTCTTAGGTGGATTTTTAGTACTTTTGATGCTTGGAATATTGGCTAATTCATTAGATATCATGGTGTTATGCTTTAAGGGTTAATTTGTGGTGGAGGTTCAAATGATGGAATTAAATTGTGGTGTTAGTAAAAGTGAGTTCTTGGGTTGTTGGAGAGAAACTTTGATGTTGGAAGTTGGTTGAAATTCATCACCTAGCTATGTGTTATGTTGTTGGCTGAATTGATGAAGAAAATTAGTAAATGATGTGTGTTTGTTGTGAGGTTAATTGTAGTGTTTTAATGGTGTTCTAGAGGTTCCCAATTGGTGTGGAAAGTTGGAAGAAAACATTGTTAGTAAAGAATCACATGATGGCTGAATTGGTGGGGGAAATGGAAATGTCTGGAATTTGTTTGAAATGTGTTGTTTGATGGTTGTTTGAATGTTTGGAAGTTAATTTGGTCGTTAGGTTGAAGAAAGAATCAATTTGGTATGTTTGGAAGTTTTGGGCCGAAAGTGTATAGGTTGTTAAAGTTGGGGATGTTGGTTGGTATTGGAATGTTTGGTGGTAAGATGTGTTAAAGTGATGTAATTGAGCGACATGTAAAATTGTGTGGTAAATTGGCAAGTTTTGGGTATGTTTGACTATGTTGGCCGAATTGTGTAAGTGGGAAGAAGTTGAGGGTTGTTGTGTAAATTTGAATAATTGATGATGAAACGTATTTTAGTGACTTAGTTGGTTGATCAGTGAAGTTTTGTGGAAGTTTGTTAAGTTTTGCCAAAAATTCTATGTTGGGGCCGAGTTGCTCTAAGGTTATAAGTTGGGTGGTTGGTTATGAAAAGGCATATCTGTGTTGGATTGATGTTTAGTTGAGCTAATTGTTGGATAATTTGAGTTGTGTGAAAGTTTGGTAGAGTTTTGTCATTTTTTGTTAAGTTGGGCCGAATTGCAACAAGTGGGAAATTTTAGGAATTAATGTTGGTATTTGTTAAGTTATGGTGTAAAAGTGTTTTTTTGCATGTGAATGATAGTTTGGGAATTAATTGGGAGATTTGGACATTTTGTGGAAAAAATGTTAAAATCCAGAATTCTGTTAAGTGTTGGAAAAGTGTAAAGTGGAAATTTGGGAAATAAACATTGTGTTGGTTTTGTGATTAATTAGTATTGTTGTGGGTTGAATATGTATCAGGATATGGTCAGGTCAGAATTCTGCGATCTCTGGAAAATTCTGTTATGCTTAGCATTGCTCAGGTAAGGGTTCAACTTCTTTTTATGCATTCTGGTTTACTGATTTGCATAACGGGTAAGTTGGGACTATTACACGGGTCGAGGGTGGGACCCAGTGACTCTCGGGGCTAGTTACGTAGTAGCAGTAATGGTATGAAGGTACGGAGCTCGGAAGACCCAATCATCCGATTGGTTATTTTCTGTATCACTCTGTGATCAGACTCTGTTCCACGAAGTTGGAAAAATCTATTTTGTTGTTATTAGTTATGTTCTGTGATGGTTTTCTGTTAAGGGTCCTAGGCCTTGGATGGTACCATGCCTCTATTCTGTATAGTACTCCTAAGTGTACCCATATCCAGTCGGGTCTTTGGGGGGTCGTCACTCTGTGCGAATCTGTTCTGTTTATTCTGTTTATTCTATTTTGATTATATAATATATTTATATCTGTTATGTTCTTAGTT
Source organism: Daphne laureola (assembly GCA_038382905.1). NCBI lineage: Eukaryota > Viridiplantae > Streptophyta > Magnoliopsida > Malvales > Thymelaeaceae > Daphne > Daphne laureola. The sequence goes on from JBBYHH010472347.1 coordinate 7,884, forward strand.
ACAGGAATTCTGAGAACGTGTTCTTGCGGGGCAATGTGTATCTATATATTTGTTTGTTTGTTGTGTGTTCTGTGTGTTATATTTTGTATGTGTCTTCTAATTTGTCTTGTGCAGGTTTGATCCGTGACATTGCCCTGTGGGACACACTTTGTAAGATGATCTGTCTGTTATGCACGGGCTGCACAACAGCTTATCTGAGATGAGGATAAATCTGTTACTAACCGTTTGTTGCAGGGCTAACAATCTTTGATTAACATTTCTTTGCAGGGTTTTTGTTTTTAAACCATTATCTTTGTCGCTGCCCTTACTGAATACCTTTCGAGGAATCACCCCTTATGATTACCATTTTCAGGAAATTCTGGTTCGCAACTTATGAGGTATAGTCAGCTTAGTGGGTTGGTGTCAGTAGCAGCAACAGCAAGAAGGACTACTGTTGATCTGGATGCTCGTGACGGTATGGTCACTTAAGCGTAGTGGACTACCGGCTCTGTAGAAGTAGATTGCATTCTGAACATCTAGATCTGCAAACATGTTAGGATCATGTATGTATATGTTTAGTAGATCTGGATCATCTGCATATGTTGTGTGATTATGTATCATCTATCATTACTATTTAATCGGGGAGTGTTGGGCTCCTTTCTGTAGTATCTGGATTGAGCTAAGCTCAATTATATAAGCATGATCTGCTTATGTGTTTATCTGCTTTGTGTGTGGGTTATGGATCACGCCCACTGCAGCATTTTCGGTTTGGGTTGGTAAGGTCACACCATCACCTCCCCCTCCGCTACTGCTGCATGGCTTCCGCGTGCCTCTGAGGGTATCTGTGGGGAGGGGGTGGTGACAGCTCATGCAATGGGGCGGCAATAGAGGATAAGTCTTTAAAAACCTCTTATAGAAGCTTTCTAGGCCATGAAAAGATCTCACATCTATGACACTATTAGGTATAGGCCACTCTTGAATAGCCTTCACCTTAGCCTCATCTACCCTCAACCCACTACCACTAACAACACATCCTAAGAAATTGACTTCACTACCACAAAACACACATTTTTTCATCTTAGCATACAAACATTCATTTCTTAAAGTTTCTAGCACAATCCTAAGGTGCTCAACATGTTCAATGGTAGTGTGTGATTATACTAGTATGTCATTAAAGTACACAACAACAAACTTCCCAATCAATTCTCTTAACACATGGTGCATTAATCTCATGAATATACTAGGTGCATTACTAAGACCAAATGGCATCACATTCCATTCATACAACCCTAGTTTAGTCTTAAATGCAGTTTTCCATTCATCCCTTTCCCTCATTCTTATTTGATGATATCCAGATTTCAAGTCTATCTTAGAAAATATGCATGCACCCGCAAGTTTAACCAACATATCATCTAATCTAGGAATAGGGAAGCGATATTTTACAGTGATTTTGTTGATTGGCCGACAGTCAACACACATCCTCCAAGTGCCATCACTCATAGGCACAAGTAGAACCGGGACTGCACATGGACTCAAGCTTTCCTTGATGAACCCTTTGGATAGCAACTCATTAATTTTCCTTTATATATCCTTTATCTCCTCGGGATTACATCTCTAGGCCGCCCTATTTGGGAGTTGAGCTCCAAGCACCAAGTCAATTTGATGTTTTGTCCCTCGGATGGGAGGCTCCAAAGACATCATCAAAATCCTGTAAAAGTGAAGCCACGTTGGAAAAGAAGACAATAGGTTAGGGGTTATCAAAAAATATGAGGGGATGAGGAGGAAACAATGCCTTTGGTTGAGAAGTGCTTTCTTGATGTATCTCTCTTTGGCCATGTGAAGGGTTTCCTTTTATTGTCTCTCATTCTCTCTTTTTCTCTCGGTACACTCCCACTCTTGTTTTCTCTCTCAAGCCCTTGGCTTATCTTACCATCTTCTCTCTTTGTCTCACTTCTCTCTTCTTTCTTTAACCTATCGAACTCACCTTGTATATGAAGTTGATCTTGAATAGCTTGCATTGGTGACAATGGAACCAAGGTGTACTTCTTACCTTTACATATGAGTGAGTATTGGTCACTCCAAAGGGCACGGCCTCCTTATCAAATTTCCATGGCCTTCTCAACAAGATGTGAGCCACTTGCATTCCTGCCACATCACATAATATCTCTTCTTTATAACCACTAATTTTGAGAGGAGGTTTTACTTGCCTTGATAATTTGACATTGGCGGTATCATCCATCAATTGAAGGTAGTAAGGTAATGTGTCACCACCACCCTCTGTCTGTGGAAGCCTAACGGTGCGGGGGTGGGGACATTGAAATATGGGCCACTGTGTGATGGGCGATCCATAATATTACAATCACCATGGGCGGATAGTAATTTTCAGATAAAAATTGCGCGAAGGTTGGATTTGTAATATTTCCAAAACCCTGATTTACATGTAATGGAAATATTTAATGATGATTCTCATATTCTGGGAATTAATTCGAGGTTTGTTCCATGGGATTTCACACTTTTAAGATGTTTCGTGAGTCCCAGGCTATTTTCCCAAAATTCGATTTCGGAGGGTAAAATTGTCATTTTGGAAAAGTGGATGAAAACACCCACTAATCAAGGATTATGTATGTTATTCTATTTTACTCTAATCCATTTATTAGCAGTGATCTACTATGATGGTTTTCTGATAAGGGAACCTAGGCCCCTAGCTGGTATACCATGCTTCTGTTATGTTTCTGACCCTTGAATGTATTGGGCTTCGGCTCGGTCTCCGTGGGGCCGTTGTCTCTGTTATGCTTCTGTCCCAATTGGACGTGAAGATTCTCTATCTGGTCTACATTTATTTATATATGTATGTATTTTGATCTTTGTTGAAGGAATCTGAATATGTTATCTTGCGGGACATTGGGATATGAATCTATTCATTGTGCACTCTGTACATAATGATATGATGGAATATTCTGATTATATTTGAATTGTTCTGACTTTGTTTTGCAGGTATTTGTTCATAATGTTATCCTGCAGGACATCCAGATATGAGTCTGCTCGTTGTGCACTTGGTGCATACCGATATGTATGAACTATGTAGAACTCTGTACACTAACCATTTTGCAGGATTCTGTATACTAACATCTTTGTAGGGGACTTCTTTAAAATCATTATCCTTACCTCATCCCTTACTGAGCTCTTTCGGGAACTCACCCCTTTCTGATAATCTATTTCAGGAGCTTCAGGTTCACAGCCTATGGGATAGATCCATGTGGTTGTGTTTTGTGTTTTTGTGCCACAGGTACATACAGTTTTCTGTATTAGCTCTATTTCAGCTTCTACTTCTGTTTTGAGGCATGATTCCAATTGAGTCGTTATCAGTTATCAGATTACGTGGGTGAGCACATATAGGTTATCTGACAGTTAACTTACTTTATTATGTTTAG
>JBBYHH010472458.1:0-11293 GCA_038382905.1 Daphne laureola
GAATCTGTGTTTCTGCTCAAGGTTCTCTATAGTAAAAACATCAGCCACAAGAGGTCTGCACCTCAGGACAGCTTTAACAGCAGTAGGAGCACACTTTGGACAAGCATGGCCACAGATCACCCCCTTTAACATAATATTCATTGACCCATTTTACCCACATACTGACTCTGTCAGTCCTCAGCCTCCAGAGTTTCTTAGCTTGGAAGGCAAGATTCCAAGGGACAAGAGCATACAAGCCTAGCTCTCCTTGTGCCTTTGGCACACAGACCCTGCTCCAGGCTATAGGTGCCTTACCAGATGCAACATCCCCTTCCCAAAGAAAGCTACGGCATAATGATTCACACCTTTGATGCTTCTGATTGATAACATTTCTCAATAAGAGGAAATATCTTTTATGTTACCTTAGAATGGATACATCTCTGGGTGAAGACATGGAGAAAAATAGGATTAGAAACACTGTGTGATAGTGCTCATTATTCGTACTTCTTCATCTCCTTTTGTTCCTGCTAGCCATTTGTATTATCCTTGGTGTTTTTGAGTGTCTTAACACAAATTCAGGTGCAACTATGTGTTTGGGAGAACTGTACAGAAATTTTGGTCGAAGAATAATTTCAGGCTTGCTTGAGACATCTATTATTGCATCAAAACTTATGAAATTTCATGAGGTACTTCTCTCTCTCTCTCTCTCTCTCTCTCTCTCACATGTGTGTGTGTGAAACTTTTCATTTCTAAATTAGCATCCTGAGAGTAAAGCACTCAGCTAAAACCTTTGCTGACTTTTACAAAGTCTTAAGTGATTTGGGAATCTGGAGGAAAACTGCCAATTGTTTTCTCAAGCTTTTACCTGCAGTTGTTGCCTTTCTTGGGAAGAGGGCATTTGGTTATTTCTTAGCTGGTTCAATTTTTTTTAATTTGTGACTTGATTATAATGAGGTTGGGTTTGGTTGGTCCATCTGACGTGCCATTTTGTTTGGTTCTGAGAAATTTTTGTTTTGCTCTAGAAGAGGATAATAGATTTGTTGGATGATGCTAGTTGATATTATATACCAAAGTTATTTGTAATGAGCAGAGTTGAGAACTTTTTGATAATCAAGTTTTTTACGAATGATTTAATGTGATAAGAGTCATTTCCTTTCCTTCTTAATCAGTTTCATAATTTCATTAGCAAACCTTTTACCCTGTGGGATTTTTTAAAAAGAGGTTGTATGTGGTACATCTTATGTTTTAGTTTTTCAATCTTTTTTCAAAATTGTATACCACTTAAAACACACTTTAATTAATATATTACACACCTGAAACATTTGATTTTCTGAAAAGCAATTATTTTCTTTCCAGATCTATTTTTCTGCACATTAAGAATGATTATTCTCTGGAAGATTAGTTATGTTTAAACTGCTTTTGTAGTTCAATACACCTTTTATTATTTGGAAAAACAAACTGTTTACAAATCCTTACTTTGTGGTAACTGGCTAAACTTCAGGGGCATGGTACTTTATGCTTCTTAGTCTCATTTGCATTTGTGGTTCTCTTTCACATGGTTCGTACAAATTTCAGGAGTTCGTAAGGAAAGAGGCCCTGCTCATGCTTCGAAATGCGTTGGAAGGTTGTGGTGGTGGGGCTTCTGCTTCAGCATATAATGAGGCATTCCGCCTGCTCTCAAAATTTGCTGTTGGAGACAAGTCATATGTTGTCAGAATAGCTGCTGCCCGTTGTCTGAAGGCTTTTGCAGATATAGGAGGACCAGGTTTAGGAGCTAATGAGCTTGAAAGCATGTTTGCTTCCTTTGTCAAAGTATGCATTTCTCCTTGTTGCATTGTTTTCCGATTTTATATTTTTGATTCAGCATATGCCCATACTTTTAATGAATTTTATATATGTGTTGCTGCTGCTCTCAGTAGGGTCTTGAAGATCCCATAGCACATGTTCGAGATGCTTTTGCTGAAGCTTTGGGATCTTTAATTTCACTCGCAATGAATCCTGAGATGCAGGTATTGGCATGCCCGTTTTGCCTACTTCTGCAGTTGCTCATTTTTTTTTCCTGATTTTTTACACGTTTTAATGTTTGTAGGCCCATCAAAGGGGAAAAGGCCATGCTCAGCAAGCTAGAAAAGTAGAAGGTGTGCTGCAAAGACACCTCTCTTTGCCTTTCATTAAAGGTATACCTTGATTATGTGAGATGACTTTCTTAATCTCCTTATTTATTTTCCTAAGAAAATAGATCCCTTATAAAATAGATCATTGTGTTAGAAATAAAATTGTAAGTCTAAGCAGTCATTAAATCCTAACTGTTATAGGTTAGCAGTGAAGTCCTAGCTGTTGTTTTTGTACAGAATCATCTTCTTACAACTTTCTTGTATTACAGCAACTGGTAATCGTTCGAAGGAAATACGAGTTGGCCTGACTTTATCTTGGGTGTTCTTTTTACAGGTAAAACTTTAAATATTTGCCCTCTTCCAGGAATTTTTTCTTCTTCTTCTTATTTTCTTCATTTTATTTTTCCCTCCTTCCTATATCTGGTTGGTTGCTTATGTAGTTTGTTAGCGCATCTCCTTAAATCTGAAACATGAGGGCTACTAAGAAGCAGCGAATATCTGGACCCTAGTTTAGTGTGTATTAGCTAGCAACTTAATTGTAGACATCTTATCTGTAGTTTGCGTTGTTTTATTATGTCCAGAGATCACTCTGCTGAGTTATGACGCCATGGTATTTTACCATTATATCTTGCAGGCCACTCATCTGAAGTATTCTCGTCCAGATGAAGATCTCCAGAAATATTCCTTGAATGTGATTGAAATGCTTCATACGGATCACTCGTTTGATGCCCATGCATTGGTATCTGGCAAAAAACTGTGCCTTGCTGTATTTTTGTTGAGTAACACCCCCCTCCCCCCTCTTCTCATGGGATCATGGGTAGGAAAGTAAAACCAACCTTGAGACAGTTACTAGAGGTGAATTCGTAGAGAAGTATCTCCCCCTCTAATTATCCACATCTAAGTGAAGGTGGGACTCCTAGTTGGACATAATATTAGATGTAAGGGGGTTTTGTCAACAATGTGTTGTCTGGGTTGGGAATGGTCATATTCAATGGTGGAAACAAAATTTCTTATGCAATAGATATGTTCTAGAAAAAAGGATTGTGGGCACTTAGTTCCTGAAGAGGTGAAAAGTAGTTAAATTGCCTATTTTATCTAGTTGAGTCCAGACATCTTTGATGACATTGCTTTGCGGGAATATCTTTAGCAGAAAGAAAAGGTCATAGCTGATAGATGTTTGAAAAAATTAAACCAGTTCACTATTCTTTCTTCCCTCTGTTTGAAGATGTGCTTCTTAGAGCATCTCCAACACCAACAGGTTCTCCATTTTCTTGATATGCTCACTTTTGGAGAGTTTTGAACATTTTTTTGTCCAACAGCTTTTCCATTTCATTCTCCAAAATGGAGAAGGAGGAAAAAAATGGGGAGCCTTCCCCAATTTTGGAGCATTCTCCAAATTTTGGCGAGCCTCCCCAAAACCACTTTTTTTAAACCTCTATCCTCTCCCTAAATTACTTCTCATTGGTTTAAACATCTTTCATCTCTCTTCTTTCCAAATAATTTATTAATTATTAATCAAAGATATATAGTAATATTTTATTATTGTAATAAATGCATGAGTTTTTAAAATGGAGAAGCTGTTAGAGTTGGAGCAATTTTTTTTTTGGAGAATATGCCTATTGTCTCTCCATTTTGGAGAAATTTTTAGAGAAGCTGTTGGAATGCTCTTAGCTCTTACTACATAGAGTCTAGCCAGTGAATCCATTGTTTTCATCAACAACTTTCCCACAAAATATTACTCCCTTTGTTCTACAAAAATTGTTGTGTTTGACTTTGATGTTTTAAGTTGTAGTGTTTGATTCCGAATTTTACTAAGATAAATAGTGAAATTGTTTTTCCATAAAAAAATATAGTACTTTAGAAAATTTAGATATCAAGTTATGATAAGCATATAAAATATTTAACCTTATATGTAAATATTCATAAAAATAAATCATAGATTAAATACTGCAAAACAACAAAAGCAAAAGTTGCAATTTTTATGGGATAGAGGGAGTAAAAGAGAAGGTTTTAATCATTAAGCCTTCAATTAAACCCAATAGAAACAAATAGCTGCATTTGTAATATATATCGAGTTATCGACTCCCTTCTTTAGACTGATATAGAGGGCTTGAGGGAAGGAACATCCACTAAACAGAATAGTCTGTTAAATTGTTAATTGGGTTTCTCAAATTGTATGCAAACAGCTTAAGAGTTTAGCTCATATGATGTTTGAAGTTCGGCTTCTCTTTGTATATTCAAGAAAAGATATGATGATTAGTACATCTTGGTGGCCTTTAAAAGGCTGACATTCACTAGTTCCATCTGGAGAAAATTAATAAAATTTTAAATAATGCAAATTTCAGTTGTTTTACTTGGCTCTACCATTGTTTACTCAGTTGCACTGTGGTTCTGCCATGACAAGACACTGATTGACAGTAATTATGTTTCTTCAAGGCATGTGTTCTATACATTCTACGTGTTGGTGTAATTGATATCATGTCAGAACCCTCCCAAAGGACCTTTCTGGTTTTCCTTGCAAAGCAGGTTTGCTGAACCGGTCCTTGTCTTGTTTCCACTCTTGATTTCATGGCTGTATGCGATCCCTTACAAATTAAGTTTCTTCTATCTAATTGGAACAAACAATACAGCTGCAGTCTCCAGAGGCCAATCCTTCAATGAAGATTGCTGTTTTGCGCACCTTGTCATATACACTTAGATCACTTGGAGAGGTAAGGTGGACCATAACTCTGTGTGTGTGTGTGTAGATTTGTTTAGTGCTTTTTGCTAATTATATGTGCACAAACCTTGAGATTTTATAGATGTGCATTATGAGTGCCTAATATGGCTATCCATTCTATCATATGTAGGTTCCACATGAGTTCAAAGAAGTGTTTGATGACACTGTTGTTGCAGCTGTTTCTCATTCTTCCCATCTTGTAAGTTGTTTCGTGTTAATCCTTAGACTAAATAGATATTGCACAAACTCTAGTACTTGTCATTCATACTTAATAGTTCAGTTTACAGGGTTATTATATTGGCTGTACAAGGGAGCAGGGAAGGAAAATAATCACAACTTAATCTTTTTTTTTTTGAACAACAAACAATACTTCATTCATTATAAAAGAAGTGGTAACAGAGAATAAATGGCCATGGCTTGATACCCATGAGAAGTGGGATCATCCAGCGAGCCTAGAGAGAAAGAAAGAATAGAAAAAAAAAATGAACCCCCAGGCTTGAGCAGCCTACAGTCAACAACAGACCCCTCTATCCCAAACCTGTAGAACACACCCGCAGGGGACCAGACTGACCCACAATGCACCCTACATTTTGATGTTCTGAATCTTATCTCATCCCCTCGGCCGGCCGCAGCAATGGAGCAAATAACCAGTCTTCCCAAGATACCCGTAATTTGGTGAACCTGCTAGATATCCACAGGTAAGACATCACCTGTATGTCAGCAAAAATCCTGGAAGCTTGCCAAGGAATGATCTTCATCACTAGGTTGTCGCGTGCTTTCCAAATCGATCAGGCAGTAATGTAGATGATGGCTTGCCACACTTGTGAGACTTTAGAGGGCACTTGGGAAGTGAGGGCATCCCCCAAGACGTCCACAAAGTAAAAAAAAACCCTGCACGTCAGTGTTGCACCAAACCGCCACCGTTTGCCAAATCTTAACGGATGTCGGGCAGCCTACCAGAACATGATCCGTCGTCTAAACCGCAGTGGAGCACAACGGACAAAGTATAGACTCTAGCTCCAATCCTCGTTGCAGCTGAGCACGAACTGGGATGTATCGTCTGGAAGCTCTCCAGATGAACACGTTCACCTTCTTGGGCACTTTGTTACACCATCGCATCGGGATGTCATGATTCGCCTCGATCTGGAAACTATCTAAATGAATCCTAGGAGGAAGGCTCATATTTACAATCCTAATTTGTCAACCCTTTCCTTATGTTCATTTGGACACTCCGGCTTAAGCTGGTTTATAAATATCTCCCATCCCCACCTTGGATGTAAGATTCTGGAACATATGACTGTTGAGGCCTTTTTTCAATACATCAGGCACTTGTCTTCCTGATGAGACATAGGTCATACACACCAACCCATCTTTCAGTTCTCCTTAATGAAATGTCCGTCAATTATGTTGTGTTTTGCCACTATAGATCTTCGTAGTTTGATCCCATTCGATTCTCAAATCTGTTAGAGATATATTTCCTTTCTTAGATATATCTTTCCTTACTTGTACATGGAGTAAAGTCCATTTTTAGTCCCTTAACTATAGTGCGTGTCCTATTTCAGTTCCGTTTTAAGAATTTGTCCTGTTGTAATCCTGAAACCATGATTTTTGTCCTGTTTTGGTCATTCCATAAAAAAAACTATTAAATTTTCTATTTTCTTTTATATTTGACGGAAATACCCCTATAATTAATACCTTTAATAGAAATACATACATTCAATTTTTGCATAACTTACATACAAATCCTCACATTTTTTTTTCTTCCTACTTTACAATCTCTCCCTGTTATTTGTCTCATGTCCACCAATTTCACAACTCAAGCCTAAGATCCGGCCATAGATCCGGCGAGCTCCACGGTGGCAATTCCCACATGTAGATTCCAACGGTGGCCATAGATCTGGCGAGCTCCGGTGAGTAAGCTCTGGTGGTTGAGGTGGAGCACGACCTCAACGTCGTCCGTCGATTGGAGCTCGCGAAGAAATCATGGCTATGTGCAAAAGGTCCGAGTCCCAAATCACCGGGACGTTTCCCCCTGTCGTCATCGATTGGATCTGGATCTCCTCCATTTTCGGAGTTGGGCACCGGCGTTTCGGTCCATCCATGCTGGCCTTCGTCCATCGATCTAGTTGCTGTCATCGATTCATGATTTGCTGTCGTCGATTGGTTCCAGATCTGAGTGGATGGTCGGGGTCAGACGGCGGTGAAGGAGTTGAGGAGAGGACGAAGAGGAGCTGGTCGAGAGATGGGTGGGTCGGAGAGGAGCTCCATGCTGGCCTCCGTCCATCGATCTAGTTGTTATCGTCGATTCATGAATTTCCGGCGTCGATTGGTTCCTGATCTGAGTGGATGGTCGAGGTCAGACGGTGGTGAAGGAGTTGAGGAGAGGACGGAGAGGAGCTGGTCGAGAGATGGGTGGGTCGGAGAGGAGCTGGTCGAGAGATGGGTGGGTCGGAGAGGAGCTCGTCTCGCCAACCGGTAGAGAGGAGACTGGATCTGAAACTTTGAAAGCTTGGGGTGGTGGGTACAATCTTTGAAAGCTTAGGGACTTAAATGTATGTTTATTAAAAGTTTAGTGGCAATGTATCTATTAAGAGTGCAATTAATTTGTATTTTAAGGAGCATTTGCGTAAAAGTAATCCAATTAACGGTCAATTTAACAGTCAAACAAACGGGAGGACTAAAATAGGAAAAAAAACCATGGTTTTAGATCAAAATAGGACGAATTCTTAAAACGAGACCAAAATAGGACATGCGCTATAGTTGAGGGACTAAAAATGGATTTTACTCCTTGTACATGTGTATATATATTGGCTTATTGGCCCACTAGTAATACAAGTTGCTATTCCTAACATGGTATCAGAGCTAGATTTAGGTCTTAATCACTCTTAATCGCTCTTGCTCATCATCCTAAACGCGGACACCGCAACTCGTCCATCAACCGGAGCCGCTCCTGCTGCTCCTCTCATCCACCAACTGGAGCTGCTCCTGCTGCTACTCCTGTTGATCTACTGCTGCCGCCACCGAAGCTGCTCCTAGGCGTCACCAACCAGAGCCGCTCCTCCCGTTATTGTTCGCTGCCGATCGATCTCACGATCGATCTCACCGCCGCCGGAGTCACGAACTGGAGCCACTCCTCCCGTCGACCTCGTCGCGCCTCAACCTCGCCGCTGCTTCTGTCCTCATCGCGATTCCTCCCGTTATTGTTTGCTGCCGATCGTTCTCACGATCGATCTCACCGTCGCCGGAGTCACAAACCGGAGCAACTCCTCCCGTCGACCTCCCCGCCGCTGCTGTCCTCATTGCGATTCAGTCGCCGCTGCTGCTCCTAGTTCGTGCTGCTGTTGCTCATCGCCTCTGTTGCCTGGTTCTCATTTTGACTCTCATTAGTTAATAATAAAAATATATAATAATTTATTATTTTTATTATTAATTAATTTTATTAAAAAAAAATTATTATTATTATAATACATTTTTCTGCTCCCTGGTTGGGCTGGCTGTGAGGTACTATGGCTTCTTCAATGGAGAACGTCTCATTTCCTTGCTGCCCGGTGATCTTTGACGGTGTCAACTACATCGACTTTGTGGCGCATATGCGTATCCACATGCGTGGACTTCGCCTTTGGACTATTCTCACCATTGACTTCACTTGTCCGCCTCGCCCTGTTCCTCCGACGGAACCTACACCGCCTCCTGACGCTGTCAACGCTCCTGATGCTGCCGCTAAGGTAACTGCTGAGGCTACCCAGACTGCTTATGATACGGCTATCTCTGCCTACCAAGAAGCATTGGACTCGTACCGTGATCAGTTGACTACTTACACTCAGTGGTTTGATGAGGATGCTCGTGCTGCAGCTGTTCTCATTTCTAGCGTTTTGCCTCAGTTCTCCTCTGAGATTGTGGGTATTTCTCAGGCCATCGACAAGTGGACTCATCTTCGTGAGCGCTACCCGCCTTCTGGGGACATCTTATATTTGTCAGTTGTTCGCCAAGAACACTCTATTCAACATGGTGATGCTACTGTTGATGCCTTCTGCGCTCAGCTGATCACGGTGTGGTGACAGCTGGACTCTCTACGGACTGCTGGTTGTTGTTCTTGTCCGTGTTGCTTGGCCCTTCGAGATGATCAGGAGTTTTACCGCATCTACATGTTTCTGGATCGTCTGCGCCCTGAGTTTGAGCCACGTCGTGCTCAGCCACTTGGGCGTCGTTCTCGGATCATACTTCTGGAGGCTCTCACTGAGATACGTGCTGAGGAGACTTGCTTGAGTGGTGCTGGTCTGCTGCCGCTTCCCTCTGTGTTGGCTGCTTGTCTACCGGTTGCATCTCCGCCTACTATGACACCGCTTGTTGTTCCTCGTTCCACTACTTTGCCTTTTGGTGGTGGTGGTCGCCCCTCTGCTGGTGGGGGCCGCCCTTGCTGCACGTACCTCCACCGCGGCAATGACGGTCATGTTGAGGCGAACTGCTACCTGAAGAAGAAGTATCTCGCTCGTCGTTCTTCTACAGGTGATCGTGCATCTACTTCCTTGACTTCCTCAGCTATGGCTTTTACTGAGCAAGAGATTGCTACACTTCAACGTCTGCTTGCTACGAATGCCCCTTCACCGACTGGCTCTGCAGGTTGTGCTACTCACTCCTCAAGCACTGAGGGACCACCTCCTACACAGTCATGCATTTCATTTTGGGTTCTTGATTCTAGAACATCTTTTCATATGACCCCTGACTCTTCGAGTTTCTCTTCGTTTAGTCATCTTGTTTCACCTGTCCATGTTCTCACTGCTGATGACACCTCCATTCCTGTTGCTAGTCGGGGTATACTTTGCACTTCTTCCTTTCACGTTCCATCAGTTGCTCATGTTCCCCGTCTCACTATGCAGCTTATGTCCTCCAGTCAGCTTGCTGATCATGGTTGTCATGTTATCCTAGATTCTGACTCTTGTTCTGTCCAGGATCGCCGCACAGGAGTTCTGGTTGGTTCTGGCCCTCCGCTCCTTGACTCGCAACACCTCTGGAAGCTTGATTGGCTTCGTCTTTCTTCCGCTGTCGCCGCCAGTTTGTGTGCTTCCTGCACCCCCTCGTCCACCGGCTCTTTCCAGCAGTGGCATCATCATTTAGGTCATATTTGTGGGTCGCGACTGTCATCTTTAGTTCACCGTGGTCTACTAGGGTCTGTCTCACGAGACGTATCTTTACATTGTCAAGGTTGTAAACTTGGTAAACAGATTCATATACCTTATCCTCATAGTGAGTCAGTGTCTCAGCATCCGTTTGATCTTGTACACTCTGATGTATGGGGTCCGACCCCCTTTGTTTTAAAAGAGGATCATCGTTACTATATTATCTTTATAGATGATTTTTCTCGCCGCACTTGGATTTATTTCATGTCTTCTCGTAATGAGGTTTTTTCTATCTATAAGACATTTGCTACTATAGTCCGTACTCAGTTTGACACTCTCATTCGTGTTTTTCGCGTGAATTCTCCTGGGGAGTATATTTTTCGTCATCTTCATGGTTTTCTTGCTGAGCAGGGTACATTGCCCCAGTTTTCCTGTCCTGGTGCTCATGCTCAGAACGGTATTGCTGAGCGCAAACATTATCATCTACTAGGGTTAGCTCGTGCGCTTATGATTGCCTCTTCTGTCCCGCCTCGGTTTTGGGCTGAGACCGTCTACACCGCCACATTTTTGGTCAACATTCAGCCTTCTTCCGCTCTTCAGGGTGGGATTCATGTTGAGCGTTTGTCTGGCCTCCTTCCAGACTATTCTAGTCTTCGCCTTTTTTATTGTGTTTGTTACGTTCTTCTTGCCGATCGTGAGCACACCAAATTGACTACTCAATCCGTTGAGTTTGTCTTTCTGGGCTATAGTGTTGAGCATAAGGGCTATCGGTGTTGGGATCCTGTTGGTCGCCGGATGCGGATTTCTCAGGAGGTGGCTTTTGACGAGTCTCGCCCTTTCTATCCTCGTCCGTTGCCTCCCACTTCTTCAGTTTCCTTGGTTGAGCCTTTGTCTTTCCTGACTTTTCCCGACACCCCCGTCCCTGTTCTACCTCTAGCTTGCCTGCCTTCGGCATCTTCTCCTGTGGCGCCTCAACTGTCTTTCCTGCTTGTGTCACCTCTTGCGGCTTTACCTCCAGTGGCTCCTCCTGACACTGTTCCTTCCTACCCTCTCCATTACACTCATCGTCCGCATGTCCCGACATCTTCTTATGTGCCATCTTCTGCTGATACGCCATCTTCTTCTGTTGAGCCATCTTCTCGCTATGCTCTTCGTGATCGTCAGTCAATTCGGCCTCTTGAGCGCTTTGGTTTTGTTGGTGCCGCTCTTCCCGAGCCAGTTTTTTATCGTGATGCTGTTGTTCATCAGGAATGGCAGCATGCGATGGCGGAGGAGATCGTTGCCATCGAGCGCACTGGCACGTGGGATCTTGTTCCTCTCCCTCCACGTGTTCGTCCCATCACATGCAAGTGGGTCTATAAGGT
>JBBYHH010472569.1:0-11293 GCA_038382905.1 Daphne laureola
CTACACTAAGTACTAACAAACATCCAACAAAAGCATGTGTATGGAGGGAAAAATGTATAAATATATGTCATTCATCATTTACCCACTTATAAGCTGCGCCAGGTAAGTCTTTGCAGGTATAGCGCACCGCCGCCCCCGCCGACCCCGTGACCGCTTCCCGTCGGGCCGTGTGCGGACGGGGTGGTGGTGACAGAATAACTCGGAGATAGACCTCAACTCACTTCCCGGGATATGAGAAACATCAGAAAACGTTTCTCGCACGCTTGAGAAATGAAGTCCTAGTAATTACGGATTTTGGCCCTCGGTATTTTTCTCAGATTTCCACCATTTTTCCGGTGGTGAATGTAACAGAGGGCATATGCGTCATGGCGGAACAACAATCGTGATGCATGCTTCGGCACTCTTGAATACTCATTGTAAGGAGTTTAATAATACCGACTCACCATAACAACGCACTCCTGAATGGGTAGAGTTGAAGATCCTGTCAAGAAATCCCACTACCACATAGCACAAGTCTAGGCAAATAAGAAGAAAAAAAATAGCAACAAAGCGTAACCAGGGTCCAACAAAGAAGCATCAAAAAGAAAAACTGTCTAGTACCAAAATAATAAACGAGTACAAAAAGGGCCGAAAAGATACCCGTCAGGATCAGCCAGACGGATCCATAGCCTGATTTATTTTTTAAAAAATTAACTAGTATATAATAATATTAATATATTAATTGAGAGAATAATTGTTTTTTATATTCTATATAAATTATAAAAGGTTCATTTGAATAATGCATTGATAATTAAATTTTTTAGTTGGACTTAATTGATTAATCCAATTCATAAAACTATATCAATTTAGTGCAAAAAATAGTGCAGACTAAAAATGTAAAACTTATTTTTTATATTGTACTCCGTATGTATTCCATTAATTGATCCATTAGTTTTGGTTGTTTCACAATATTTAATTTATGATTTTATTTCAATTTATAAAGTTAAATAATTCATATGTATATCATAATTTAAAATATAAAATCTTTTTTCATAGTATTTAAGTCAAACATTATACCTTGGAACATGAAAATCAAATGAATTAATTATTGAAGTACGGATAAAGTATTAATTTATAGTAATATATCAATCTTTCTACAAATATTTTTTTTATTATTATTTAATCTTATTTTTTATCAATTATTAGCCCACCAAACAAAAAATCATGACTTCGCCACTGTAAATATCAGATGTTGCAATTATCGTCACCCTCGTCAAAATCCACCAGCAACGCTTCCATTTTTAGTCTTGTAGTATAACTTAGCTTATACCGACAGTAATCAAATGTGTTCTTACAAGATATAGCAACGGTCAAATAGGAACAAATTTAATAGACATCAGTAAAAGCTACAGTAACGCCTAATCAAACATATTGCAACACAAATTTTTTGTTACTATATGATATTTTTTTGTAGTGCGGTCGTATACCACTCCTCACATATATGAAATTAATCTTGAAGTTACTCAAAGCTAAACCAACAAACGAATGATCAATAGGCTTGAGATTTTCATTAGTACCACGAAAGAAGGGAAATACGGGAGTGTCACAATTCGTGACTTGCATCAATTTCATATTTTAATAGGAGCATGTGTATGCAACTAAAGATATCATTTCCTCTCTCCATGAAAAAGGTCGTTTCACTTAAAAAAGACGTTGTTTTGCTCTGCTAGGGTTTCTTCCTCTCTTCATAGCCACCACTGCCAATTGCAGCTCGCAGCCTCCGATGACCGGCCTCCTCTTCACCGACGTCACGTGCTGCTGCCTCATGCCACCGTCAACGCCTAGTCGTCTCCTCCCGACACCTCGCTCAGTCCCCCTTCTGTTGTCGTCCCTTTCGATCGAAGGATGCGCGATGGCCTCCCTGTGTTTGGGCGTCGCCGGGTGCTATGGGGCCAGGGTTTTGTTGGTAATCGGGTGCCGATGCTTCTGCTTCAGTGGAGCCAGCGACACGTCAAGCCTCCCCCCTGGCACGACGCTTCTGGTTCTACTCCATTGATCGACGGTGATTTTGGCCGCCAAACTACACTGCCTATTGTGTGGCCAGTGCTTCAATTGGTTCGTGGACTATCACCCAACAGCGGGAGGGTTATGCTTTCTATTGATCTTTTTGGTATCATGATGCTGGTAAACACCGGTGGAAATTGGCCACCTCCAAGGGTCTGTGGGGTTGGCGTTAGGTGTGGCCAAGTGACAACTCGAACTGCTCCAATCGATTACATGCACGAGGAGTTAGATTCAGGAAAGGCAGGGTCGAGCAATTGCTCACCCTGCCTGGAGCAATGAAGGCTCGGTTTCCGGACTGGTTAGGCAGTGGATTCCCCCGATCGGTCTGTTGTTGGTTAGGATCCTATAAATGTCTAGTAGTTTTTCTGCAGTCTTTGCTAGTTTTATTTTATTTTCCAGATTGTGTTTTTTTGTGTCGCTGTGTGTTGAGCATATAGGTGCTTTGCTGTGGGTTCTAATATGGCTAGGGCTAGTTCTCTCTTTAGCCCACTATGGTACGCCGGTACCATTTAGCTTTTGGGCAGTCAGGGGTACCGGGAGCGAGATACTAGATCTTTTTACTGTCATAGTGGTCATCGTCATGAGTTTGCTTAGCCTTTTGAGGCCAGTTTGTGGGAGCCTAGTCTTAGTGGTTTTAGTTTTCCATTATATTGCTACTTACGTGGTAGTTTCACCCGTAGAGGGCTGGTTTTGTTGTACCTTTAGGTACTTTAATTCATCGTACCCGACTTATTTTGTAATGAGTTACCATTAATAAAATAAGTCATTATCGTTCAAAAAAAAAGATGTCATTTCCTATCAATCCAGATTAATAAAACTAAAACAACCCTAAACTATATGCTATGTTTCTTAATGGTCCTTAAACTATTAATTGTTGCACCAATAATCCTAAAATTATTTGAATTGTTGTTTAATAATCTCAGCAATCATAAAAATTCACATAGATAAGAAAAGGTTTGTCCAAATCTCATACCTTATATTGTGAGCTAGCCTATGGGTCAATGACCTTAGGGTGTTACCTCCAAAATGTCATCTAACCCTCCAGTACTAGCAACCACCATACATAGCATGTGAGGCCTAACCAATAAGGTCCAGAGTAAATACTTATTCTTACTCAAATTTCTTATTTGTGCCAATTATGCCCACTGAAAATAGTAAGTAACAAATAAAATAGTTTTAGAGCTATTGGTGTAAAAATGAATGGTTTAAGAATCAATAGGCAATATAGCACATTATTTAGGAATGTTTGGTGCTACTAAAACTATGTCTAGGAAGTGCTTCTATCCCTCTTCCATGTCACTTATGTGACAAGCAAAACCTCTAATAACTACTAACTTAATGCCAATGATTAGGTAAAAGTAGAAAAAACAAAAAGAAAAAAAAATGAAAAAGAAAATGAAAGAGCTCCCAACCCTACCTCCGAACATCTTCTTCGTCTATCTATCAACGACACTACTTCAGTGACGCCAAGCCATACGCCAACGCACTTACACGACAACTCTAATCCTTTGTGAATGCCACTCCTGACCTATACCTTTTACAAAACCATCTACACACGAGCGTCGCCAACCCCTATACTCCTTGTTCTATAACCGCCAAAAATGCCAACGATTCTGCTGCTTATGCTTTTGACCAGATTACTTATTCTCCAGCTATTGGTCGACTCGCTCAATGCGTCCTTTTGACCCAATTTCTATAATTTCCAACTCGGGATGCTTGATGTAGCTTCATTCACCATCTTAACTAGAGTAACATACTAAATACATTAGATTAAATCGTTAAGGATATTTGCCAGTGCAATAGTCTCATAATCACAAGTTCCAACTACATATACAGCACATAAGCAAGTTTAGCGTAAAACAACATCGAATAGAGTATGTTTTATTTTTTGAAAGTAGTCACTTTTCCAAGTTTTTTTACCCAAAGACAAAAACTTGGAAACAAAAATCCCGCAATTTTCGATTTTAGACAACAAATTTCAGTTTTTCTTCACAATTACCTTCATATCATTGTCACAACCGTATGTGTAATGAAATAGTAGTGCCAATTTTTTTATCTCATGGAGAATGATATATGTATAACAAAACATTCTTAGTAAATGACAGTCCAACATAAAAAGTTGAATAAAAGGAAAACTATTCAAGATAACCCCTCACTTGAGAAGTAGAAGGGAAAGAATCCATACACCAATAGAAACCTCAATGATTTTTTCTTCCGTTCATACATAATAGTGATCATAAAAGTATTTTAACTTATTTTATGCTTTAGAGAGTGCTTATTGTAGAAATAGACACAAGGCATGCAACTTCATTTGAAGTACTAGGGGGAGGGCAGAGATGGTAAATTGTACATCAATAATTAATGTGATAAAGGAGAATTTTGGTAGTGTCATCAAACCTAAATTGTGAAAACTTTGTACAAGATGTTATCAACACCATGTAATGGAGAGGAGACAACATATGCATATAACTATATCGCCATGAAAATGTATTGGAATAATGAATTCCATGAAAAATAATTATTGGGAAAAAATAGGATAAACAAGTACTTTACATCTGAAGAACCCAACCAAAAGCTTTATCAGCTTCAAGATCCTTCTTCATTGCAAATTAAAGGTCCAAAAGAAAGAAAAATCCAAAAATAGATTCATCTTCCATAGTTGCAGAACAAATGTCCAAGTATATGAAAATATCAACTTTACCGACTGTCACAAGAGAATTCCACATCCGCTCAATGTTGGTAATTGGATCATTGTCCTCTTAGAAAATCTTTCAAGGTATAGATTGATACTTCTTAGGTTCTATGTAAAAGAAAGGGATTGGAACACCAAGTCCATCTTTTGATAAGTTTGGTATGGTCTTGACAATTATATGAACTGGTTATACCATTAGTATGTAACAAAATACATAGTGAAAGATGGAACACGCGTGCACAATCAGATTAATCATAGAACCAAATATACACAAAACAAAATATGAGGCATCACATACTCTTCTATGATGTCAGATGTCTAATACCATTTCACAATGATCATGGTCGGTTCAGATCAATAAAACCTAGCCATTATCAATACGAGATACAAAAGTGTACATAAACAGATACAAGACAACAATAAAGATAGATGGCCTATTGGTAGTTAATTTACAAGTTCACAACAACAATTATATGTAGACTCACTAATTATGGCTAAGAAAGTTTTAGAATAAAACCAATTTAGGTATTGAAACAACATCAGATAGAACAGACTAAAAACAAGATGTGAAAACGTTAAATCTTAAAGTCTTGTAAATGTGCAATCATAGCTAAAAGGTACAGTTGTACAGTAGCATAATAAAGATTTGTAACGTGATAACATGCAATGTTAGTGAGTTCATGCTGTGAAGTGAAGAAGTGAGATGGTGGGTGTGGATGTTATGCAGATGGTGGGGATTGGGAGAGGTGTTGACAAAGGCGTAAGGATGTCACAGATGGTCGTCATAGGAGGGCTAGACATTATCAGATTAATGGATCGCGAAAACCATGTCTAGAGTAGAGATTAAGATTTTCATATCATGCAATGCAAGTATTTTCATCATGGCACAAACCGTCTTCCAAAGTAAGAGAGCGAAGGCCATAAAAGTCTTGCATCTCAAGTCACGTAGAAAGAAAGGATGTTGAAAATGAGGGTTGGGATTTGTTAGCTAACTAATCTTTATTTATTTTCAAGTCTTTTGATCTCTCATTCCAGTATTAGCAACAGAGAGGTGAGACAGTGGACTCTGATGACATGAAGATGTAGGGAGTGTTGAGCTACAACCAGTGGCGGATCTAGGGTATAAAAACTAGGTGAGCTGGAAAAAAATCAATGACAAATAAAATTCTTGACAAAACAAAGTCCAATTCTTACATAATACTCTCTCCGTCTTCAATTAATCTTACATTTTCTTTTTTCTGTTTTACAGTATTCTTGAAAAATTTTGAAAGTTACAAGTGATCATTTTTTTTTAAGTTAGAAGACTTATTTGAAGGAAAAATTAAGTTAGAGAGTTAAATTGAAGATCTTTGATAACTAAGAACTAAATTGGAATTTGGAAGAAATAAAAGTTGAAAAACGGAATTGTAATGAATTGAAAAACTTAAGAGAGAGAGAGAGAGGAGTTTGACCACTAAATGGATAAGTTGGGACCTAATTGATAACTAGTAACTGA
The DNA here is from genome assembly GCA_038382905.1 of Daphne laureola. NCBI lineage: Eukaryota > Viridiplantae > Streptophyta > Magnoliopsida > Malvales > Thymelaeaceae > Daphne > Daphne laureola. The sequence continues at coordinate 6,231 of JBBYHH010472569.1, forward strand.
AGTGAGGCTTAAATGAGTTTGTGAGACTTCTTAAGGGACTAAGGGTGTAATATTTTCTAGAGACTAAGACTGAATCATTTTATTGTATAGGTAATAATTTGGCCAAATTCTTGCCAAACTGTAGCTGGGCAAGCTTGCTTGATGGTCCACTCTGGCTACAACAATAATGCCATTGAAATGGCTGGTTGATGTTTTAGTTGTTATCTAATTTTTAGTTTAATAAATGTTGAAATCCTAGCTACATATATTATTGTTTTGTTAACATTAGTTGATGTTAAGTTAGCCATGTTGTTTAAATAGCCATCAATTATCAATGAAAATTGCAAAGGTTGAGTGCTTCATTTTCTTTGTGTTTTGTTAATCTACTCTCATATTCCAATTCTAACAAGCAGGTGGGGTCGGGAATCATTTTGTTTTGTTTTCTCTTTTACTTTTACCTGACAAATAGCGTTAAGTTAATAGTTAGTAAAGGTTACAAGTGGCATAATTTCAATGAGGGAAAAGAGAGATCGAGTTTCATTCCCTACATATATGGAACACTTGCTATAAAATGCTTACCAGTAATAGTGGTGTATACACTAGTGATCCAACAATTCAATTCAGCAAAGTTTTTATCGTAAAAGCTGGAGCGCAAAGCACTCCCTTGTTCCCATTAGTGTGGTTGCTAGTTAAAGCCGCAGACACATTGACCAATAGTTGTTTCTCTCCAAAACTCTTGTCATTCAGACAAAACATCGCTTAAGTTTACTCGCAGTTCCCATGTGAATCCTAAACATATCTCTTTTATGTTCTCCAGTAACATTTCAAAATCATCTATAGAAAGCGATTGAGTGAAATTATGGCGAGTTTACAAATACAAAGAGAAGATAGCTTAAGGCAGAGCCCTAGAAGCCCTGAGGCACAGGTGGGCATGCAAGTAGAGGATCTTTGGGATGTGTTGGAGCCACAACTCACCCATATGGAGAAGCTCAACGCTTGCTTTGAGAAGATCCATCTGTCTTCCTTCCCTGCCAACGCTTCTCAAGGTATTATAACATTTGTTGTCATTTAATTTGTCACTTACTAAATTTGGGTTGATCGTACAATTAGATCCAGATAATCTTGAAATATACACATAACCTCTTTTGTTTTCATATTGCTCTGAAAAATAAAAATACTTGCTAAGTCCTCGTTTAACTTAGGATAAAATAAAAGGGTAAAGTGCACCCATAGTCCTGTAATTTTAATTATTGTATCACTAGGATCATGTTTTAATTTTTTATACTATTAAAGTCTTGTTTTTTAACTTTTTTTCAATTCATAGTCTTTTTCCATCCATTTCTCGTTAAGTTTAACGGACTTTGGTAGAAAATGACTATTCCAGTAACTCATTTTTTTTTTAAAAAGTCTATTTTCCCACAAAGTTTTAAACCTAACAATTTATACACACCCCAACAATTACAAACCTAAAAACATTACCCTTAAGTTTCAACCAACCCACCCACCAGCACCCCTGCCACCGTCAGGCTGCCGCTGCCACCACCGGACTGTCGCCGCCACCGCCACCGCCATCCACGCTGAAAAACACCGGAAAATGCCAGAAATGGGTGCTGCTGTGAGACGCGCAGGACTGCGTTTTGCAGAAAAACGCAACCGAGGTATCCGTACTAATTCACATTATGGTAGATTGCTCCATGGATCACTCCACTTTATTGATGGATCGATCCGTATTGATTCGACCCGCTCCACCCATAGTGACTAAAGTGTAACTTTTATAAGTTTTGATCCTTTTTTATTTTTTTAACAAAGTTCAGGGACTAAAAGTGTAAATAAATTTGGACTAAAATGTAAATTTTTAAAAAATTTGAGGACCATTTCGGATTTTTTTTTTTTAAATTTGGTGGATCATTTTGTAGGTTTTTTTTTAACTTGGGATGTAAATAGATTTTTTTTAAATGGAGTTGCTGAAAACTTTGTTCCATCAACAAGGCAACAAGATTTGTTCCATCACCCGTTAATCTCATTTACCTCTCAAATAGACATCAAGAAAAGTCCTAAGATGTACTGATGGGACAAATGGAAGATATCAAGTTGGTTGACTTAGGACTGAAATCTCTCAATTGTGATAGTTCGTGATCAGTGTCTCCCAATTGTGATAGTTCAGAGACTAATTTATACAATTCATAGTTCAATCCCTTATCTGATCGAATTGCCAGAGTTCATGGTAGTGTTCGTTGTTTTAGCCTTTAAATTGTTTAGTAACAGTAAATTTTATGCTTTGAGATCATTTTCTCGGTCTTGATTGATAAAAAGGTTTTTCTTTATAAAGAGATATGTTACTTGCGTGTAAAGTTTCTCTTTTTCTCCCGTTGTTCTACAGTGATAGAGATTAAATCCAATACCAGCCTTGCTGATGCAGTTCAAATTCTAGCAGAAAACAAGATTTATAGTGCACCTGTTATCAATGAAAATGCAACTGAAGATGCTGGTTGGATGGATAGATACATTGGAATTGTCGAGTTTGCAGGAATAGCTGTATGGATCTTGCAGCAGGTGAGAACAACATTTGACTCTAAAAAATTTAGGTGTATTGGTGAAACTTTTGGAGAAAAAATAGTCTATGTACTTCTAGAAACTTATTCAAATTTTTCAAAAAAATTGTAAAAAATGTGGAAAAAGAAAAGAAAACATTTAGTTAATAAAAGTATGTCTTCTAATATGAAAAAACTAGAAACACAAACCTCATCTACCCCTCTATTGATCTTTTTTCACTGTCAACTTTTAAAAGTTTACAGTTTGATAATAAAGCATTTGAAGTTTATAGTTCACTCTGGCCCCAAACTTTTGAAGATTTACAATTTGGTAAAGCCTACTAGACCAAAAAAAATATGAATCGTTTATTTTCCATCATTTAAAGCATGATTTTTTCAATACTTATGCAAATTCATTAAATTAATATTCAAATGATGATTCATATTTTCAACTTTTCTAATTTCTTTTATAAAAAAATTGATTTTACTAATGATTTGATTTAACCACAAGTTGAAAGAGCAAATTCAGCAGACGGTCATACTTTAAGTTTCGTTAATCTAATATGGTCACATTTTAAGTTTTTGACGTAATTGAGTCATATTTTATGAAATTTTTATCCAATTTGGTACTTTTCGTCAAGCTTCACCGTTAAAGTTAACGGAATGGTGTGAAATGTCTATTTTATCCTCAATTAATTATTGTAATACATCTTAATGTTTTCTAAACTAAACGATTCCACCCTATTTTTTAAAAAATTCACATATTGACCCCCAACTCCTCTCCCACTATTTATACCATCTCCCTCACCTCACTCTTAAACCCCACCAACCTCCTCCATCTCCATTGGCATCTGAATCTGAATGGTGATCAAGGAATGAATGCCTCTTTTCATTATATTGAGTAACCCAAATAATACATGTAAATCAATCCAAAATTACATCAAATTTCTAATTAATTTGTAAGGGCATCAGTAACGTGTTCTCGTGTCTCTCCAATTGGGTCTTCAAAACAAGACAAATAATTGGCATAAGATTAATCTTAAAAATCCCAAAATCCAATCTCATCCCTGTATCTCCTTTTCCATTCCTTAGGTTTCTCATTTCCAAGTACCTTTGATTTAGATTCGACTCTCTCTTGTTCATGCCCAGAATGCGTCTTCCGAATGGTGGTTTGAAGGCAGAGTAGGAAAACGATTTTTGGGTATGTGCCTATTCCTATCTTCCGGTGCTAGATCTGAAGTTGTTTGTTTCTGGGTTTCTTGATTTTCCTTAGGGCTTTTTTTATTTTTCCAGAAAATGAGCGCCTCAAGGTTCAACAAGTGAGTGACTATTGGCGATGGCACCGTTGGTAAAACTTGTTTGTGCTGGCGTCGTTGTAGCCAATACGATTAATCTTGGGTTGTGTGATACTGGTGGACAAGAAGATTATAACAGATTAAGACATTTGAGTTATGGTGGAACTGATGTTTTCATTTTGGCATTCTCTCTTGTGTCCTGATAGTTCTTGTGTGAATCAACCTTGATCTTCAGGATGTCAAGGAATTTATTGAAAACCATCTTGGTGTTGTGCCCATTACAACTGCTCAGGGAAAGAGCTATAGACACAACTGCCCATTAATTTAGTAAATTAGTTTGTGCCTTTGTTAAAAAAAATGTCCTCTGTGTGATAGTCGGAGAGTGAGGTGAATGAGGTGAGGGAGATGGTATAAATGATAATGGGAGAGAGTTAGGGGTCAATGTGTCAATCTAAAAGAAAAAAAGGGTAGAATCATTTAGTTTAGAAAACACAGAAGTGTTTTACAATAATTAATTGAGGGAAAAATAGACATTTCACACTTCCAGCGAAACTTGACAGAAATGACACAATTAGGTCAAAAATTGATGACTTCAATTAAGTCAAAAACTTAAAATAGGATCATATTAGGTCAATGAAACTTAAAGTAGAACCGTTTGTGGAATTTACTCCAAGTTCAAATTGACGGTTTTTCAACAGACAAAGAAAATTGAATTTGAAGAACTTTCAAAATTTACTGATTTAGAAAATGATCTAAAGAATAATACATTTAGTCCCTCAATGTTGTAAAAGAATAATTTATTAAATGATCTAAAAATAGGCATTCCCAACATTTACTAAATCAATAATAAAAAATATTTTTTGAGTGGCGATGAGAATTGAAGGTATTTAAGTAAGACTTACAAAATAATCAGAAAAGAGGCGGTACCGAAGTTCTTCAAAAAGATCACATTCTAATTGGTTGATCAATGTTTTTTTATCTAGTTAATAATGAGATATTGTCTCTTAAGCATCAAATTAATAATCATGTTTGTCAACAGTCAGATCCTCAATCACCAAGAAGTTCGAACTCCCCAAAAAAGGGAACTGACTTCGCTGTAGAAATGAATGGACTAGAAAAGGCTGCACCATTTGCAAAGCTAAACCCAGAACCTGCATGGATGACATCCGGAGATTTCTTTGAGTCCCTTACATCCTCGGACTATTACAAAAGTACCACGGTATGTTGTGCTTCTATCACCACCACTATGGATTGTGAA
>JBBYHH010472680.1:0-11293 GCA_038382905.1 Daphne laureola
TTACAGAATCAATTCCCGGCAAAATTACATAGTGAGAAATATAAATTCCTACCAAGGGTCCAAGGCGGGTGGTAACATTTAAGGTAGGACATCAGACAACTTCATAGGGCATGGATGGTGTTTGGTTGTGGTCATGTTGAGGCCCGAACATCTCCCGCAGGAGGTGTCTTAACTACTTCTATGAGTCCAAGTAACCATTTCCTCTAATTCCCATGAGTTCAGCCTCCTCAAGCAACCATTGACAAACTTCTTCCGTCAAGAAACTCACGGTCGTCTAAACCTTGTATTGCTCCAGGATGTTGTTCTTCCGAAAGTAGAACTCCACATTTTCTTCCCACTCACAATATTTGCAGGAGTGACCCTTGAATATCAAGCTCGACCTTGCCATGTTCAGACTTATCAAGTTGCCTTGCACAAGTAAACAATATCTCGCTCACTCCCTTAGTGTTTGACGCTCACACTCATGTTTACTCAAGTTTGACTTTTAATAGATGTGCTCTCTCACATTTTTCCGTTCTTTCCAGAAAATCGAGTTATCAACCAATTTATCTCGATCCACATTCAAAAGAAGGTTTGGGAAAACTCTTTGCGAAATTCAATCCATTAATCTCAATAAAATCATTTTTCTCAAAATCTCATAACCCTAGTTACTTCTTGCAAAACTGAGATCAAAGGTGGCTGGGGGTTGAAAGAATAGGGTGTGGAAACAAGGTTTTTATTTAAAAAATGGGGGTTCAATTTGAAGTTTCATGTTTTCTCAAGAAGATTCAAACTTCATTCAAGTCGATTTAATCTTTGAACATAAATATTTTTGGCTTTCCTTAATATTTTGGAACAAACTCAACTTTTTTCGATGATTTTGGGAAGAACAATGAGAAACAATTAACACATTTTCCCCAAATTATGAATTTGCTTTCGTAGAAGGGAAGAAACCAAGAAAATCTCTTAAGATACTACTAGGATGTGGCACCAAAGCAGCCTACATTATTCGGCCTAAGAAGAGTTCGGCCTTGAAGAGTTCGGTCTTGAGGAGTTTTGGATTAGGGAGTTTGGAATTTATGAGTTCAGAATCTAGGAGTTTGGAATCTGGGACTTCGGCCATAACTTGGAGTTCGACCCTAGTCTGAGAGCATGGGAGTAGGGCACCTTCATTGGAGCATGGAAGTTTTTCATTAGTGCCCCATGGGAGTTCGGCGTTGAAGCTCCTACTGACTTCGGCCCTGATGCTTGGAGTGACTTCAGAATTAATGCTTGACACAACTTCGGCTAAGACATTGGAGGTGAGTTCGGCAAGAGTGCTTCAAACATGTTCAACCATTGAGGGAGTTTGGATGGGTGCTTCTTCATCCATGGAGAAAGTTTGGACTTGACCTTCTTCGACAAAGGAGGGAGTTTAGATTGCACCTTGAGAAAGAGTTTTGACTTGTGCTTGTTCGGAGCTGAAGTTATGGAGTGCCTTGGTAGAGTGGCCTTCATCACTAAAGGATACAACAATTCTTCAGTCTGCAAGATAGTAATCTGATATACAAGTTGGAAATTAATTCTAACTTGAATGTAATTCAAATTTTATGGAATTTTGACTAGGGAGGATATTTGATCACGAGTGGTTATCATGAAATGATGAAGACAAAGTAGGCTGACAATTTGAATACTTCTCAAGTCCAGCGATTCTCAAAATATCTATGGAAAGCTCTGATTTTTCATAAGTATCGCCACTTCCTCAAGGTAGAAGCCCACGATAGCCTCATCAGGAAAGTGAACTTGCTTGCCCACAACATCATAAGAAATAATACTTTTTACATCTGTGAAGAGCGGGAAACAACTGTCAATTCCCTCTATTGAGGCGTCAAGGTTTCTTTTTGGTTCTTTCCATCGTTATTCTTTAGAATTAGTGAATGAGACCTAGGTAGTTTTATTTTTCATTATTTTTAAATATGGGTGTGATAGCTTGAGTTGAGGAATTTTCACTTTGGGAGTCCCCTCTTTCATAAAAAAATACTACAAGTCTAAGACTCTAAATTGTTTTTCCCTCTATGTATCTAGTGGTTTCACTCTACTTTGAAAGATGTTCACTAGAGGTAAAGTTAAACCATTAAGAAACATTAACCGATGACAAAACCATCTTATCCGTCCATTTTAGTATCCGTCTAGTAAACTGGGGGTTGTGAAAATCAATAGGTATACCATGAGTTGCACAACCAACTGGAAAACCGTAAGTTATTGAATTAACTAGAGCTGAAGATATGGGTTTAAAGTGAGAAGCTCTCGCTTCTCTTTTTGAAATTCAGGATAAGGAAATATTGCTGGACTTAACTTGTTTACTTGAAGCAATCATAGTTGTAAGGGCTTTTCGAGATCATAGGTTTCTGAATAAAATTAGCAAGTAATTTGGTTTCATCGACGAGCCACGAAGAGGTAACATTGGAGATTGTGATATTGACTTTATTTTGATGAGGATCACATGACAAAGTGAAGAATAAATGAACTACTATTTGAGGTTTCTTGCAAGTTAAGAGTTGATGTCTTGTCCAAGGCATGGATCGAAAAGTCTTGTCTAAAGAATGGGAAACCATACCTCTCCATGATGAGGCATTATTACCTATTACAAGTTAAGAAACCTTTGAAATCTATAAATAGGATACTTCTCCCTTTTGGATACATCATCCCTAAAATCTCCAAGCTTCTTAATAGTATCACTTGTAGAAATTAGAGAGTTTAGTTATTTTACCTCTAATTGGAGAGAGGTTATTACCATTGTTTCTCCTGAAATTAGAGTTTCATATAGTGGATTTCTTCTATCAGGATCCATGGTTTTATACTGTTACGGATTTTTCATGTAAAAATGTGTGTGTCAATCTCTTCTTCCATATTCTCATATTGATCTGTTATAATTTTCTCTGAGAAACACCATCATGAATTCCCCAATAGGGATTTATGAACATTTATACAATGGGGCAAATTGTGTTCTCATGTGAAATTTAAAAAATAAAAAATGATATGAGGATATTGGATTAAGGTGTTCAAAATCATGATGTTTCGTTGAATTGAATTGTTGTATTGTGTTTTCAGGGTTCCTATGCAATGGTATTAACATGACTTTGGAGTTGAGGGTTAATGGTCAGATTGAGCTTCTTTCGATTAGGAATTTTATGGTTTTCTTGGAAGTCTTTGGTTATGTAGAGTTTAACTACTGATGAGCGTACACGAATACTATATTTTTATCCCTTAAACTTGTATTTTCATGATCAAATGCTAGTTCTTAGTGTGTGTTAGAGTATATTTTATAAGAAAACCCGTATCGGAGAAAAAACCAGTGAATCAAGCATTGTTTGGGACTTTTGGATGACTTCCAAATGTGACTGAGGCGACCAAGAACATAGCTCGGAGGCCAAAATTTAAATGGAGAAGAAAATGGAGAAAATTACCTCCCAACTGGCAGCGCGACCGGAGTGCCACCGTGAAGGAATCGCGGTACGATCGCGCCACCTGCAAGTAAACTCTCCCATTGCATTCCATGCAGAACGGTCAGTGACTAAGCGGTACGACCGGGCAACCCGCCCGTGCATAAATCACGGCCTGATCACGTCACCCCAGATTTTCCCAAACCCTAGCTCCTCCCTCCACTCCTATAAATAGGCACCACCTCTCCACTCTTCAACATACTTTCAAGCACCACCATCTCTACAATCTCTTTGTTTAATGATTTCTTAAATTATTTTATTTTATGCAGTAGTGATACTAGTCGGACTTAGACTCGGTCTACTGCGGAGCTTCAGCTTTGGCTATATCTTTCTTTTTTGATTTTCATTTTGTATGCTACTCTATTTCAGTAATATTATGAAGGATTCCAAGGAGATATGGAGTTAGAGTCTCTCTTATTCTCTTCTTCTTTTTGTTAAGTTAATTCCTTCATTTGTTGGTGTTATTCTGCATGAGTAATGAGTAGTTCCCCAAACTCATGTGGAATTCTAACATGACAAGTTGCTAGAGATTTTTGAATCTAGGGGCTAGATTTTAAAAGTAGTAGGGAGATCCGGGCTTAATGAGGGTGGAAGGGCATATGAGTGTACTACAACCCAAAACCCTTCTATGTTCGGTAGTGATGCATCTAGAGACCGCTACCGGATAGATCGTGGATCTCTACTAGTTGTTCTAATGGCTTCCATGAGAGCACGTCCTTGTTCAGAATGGGTGCTCCCTGGATTATGCCAAAGGCCTTTAAGACTGGGAGTCGGGTGACTGATAACGCCCTCATCGGGTGAACCAGGCAAGTGAGAGATGTCGAAGCTAAGGTGGGGAGAAACGTAGTAGGGTAAGAGGTCAATGTCCGATAATTATTCGACCCCTTACTTAGTATTATATCAAACTACATCTACTATATTTCCCTTGCTCTGCTTGGTGAACAAGTGAGATTTTTATTTCTGCAGATTTCAGTATTTATTTTATGTACTATGTTTTCCGTAGATCTACAATTTCTACTTCCAACAATTAAAAAACCAAAAATATCTTCTAACAATTAGAAAAGGGAGCTTCGGTCGAGTTTGATCTTTGTGAATCGACCACACTCACCCTGTCTATAACAAGCATCCCTTCTCTTGGGGAAAGTGAGCGGGTTATGAATTTAAAACTTGATTTAGAGTACATATTCCCATATATATAATCCGCATCATCAACTACCAAGGGTTGAGTGATAATTAAGATTTAGAAACATTGTTTTTTTTTTTTTTTTATGGGATTGGATTTTTTCCTTTAGTGAAGGGGAATACCATACTTTTTTTAGGGGTGGACTTTGCATTAATCACAGAAGAATGAGAGTCAATACAAAGTGTAAGAGCGAAAGGAAATAATGGTGACAAACCGGCATGAGCCTCGCAAATGAGGAAAGTATAGTAAACCTACCGGCTTTAGAAAATGCCTGAATACCAACTAAATAACAAAAGTCTACTAGTTGAGTAATGACCAGAAATGAAATGAACCTAGAATAAAAGGAGAAATGCATCCTAAGATAGATAAACCAGTATGACAAAATGGAGAACCATCTTGCGACAACCAAAATTATACCAACATTAGCCTCTAGAGGTAAACATAGATCAAACTAAACCTATACAAGGATAAAAGGGGATACTGGTATGCAGAACACTCAATATTAACAGAAGCATCCAACCTCCTCCAATATAGCTCAAATGAGCTAAAATATGCCTAATCCCTGTAATGATATCCCAACAGTCGATCCTACCTGCTACACCTTTGAGGACACAGAAGATACAAATTGTCTGCCTAAGAAGAACTATACCAGTATGGACCCATTACATGGACCACTCTAGGAGTAACCATGGGGGATCCAAGACCAAAGCTACAACATCACAACACTCATTCTTGTAGGCAGGGAGAACCCTGACTCATCCATGTCGTATCCTCTCCTATTATCAACAAGTACCCTTTCCGAGCCCGCTTCCTTGACCTACCAACATTTTCTTTTGTAATGAGCCTGTGCCCTATCGTTCCCCACCTTCTACCAAAGGACTGTATCACCAAGACGTAGACAATCTTGTGTACGACAAATCTATTGCATGGTCTAGATCAAAAAATGACACACATGTAGGTAGATGAACTATGGATGACCGAAGGCCACACAGAAACCAGCACCAAACAAAGTCCCAAACCACGACGAAGCAAGCAGTGAAAAGAGTCTAAACGAACCTCAACTCGATACGCCATGTGGGGAATAAGAACAGGGTCACTAACGCACCTTGACAACACATGGTAATTGGAGACAAACATGATGATGCAGGGTGGGTAGAAACCCAACCATCCACCAGCCAAGCGGCAAGGGGAAAACATTCTCGATGATGGCCGAGGATTGGAAACAATTACAGGAGCGACCAGAAAGTGACCTGACAATAGAACGATGGATTTCTGTACGCATGAGGCCGGCCTAAAGTGGCCTGTGTGAGAACTCGAAGCTGGATGCCAAAAATGGCAGGGAGGCCGAGAAGCCTGCGGACCTTGGTGAGCCAGGATTGTGACGCTCAAGGCTGACCTGAACTAGTGGCTGGGATTATGCAGCGGATCTCGAACAATGGATGGCAGCCTGTGGGGGCAGGAGCTTCAAGTGGTAGAACCATCAAGCTATTTAGGGTTTTCACAAAAAGATGGCGAAGACCATACTTTATATAGAAAGTTAGTATTGATTGGTTTATATTTTAATAAATTTCCTTGTTAAAACAAGGAAGAACAAAAAGAAATCACACAAACTAGCATCATTCAAGAAATAGTCGCAATTCATATAACAATAGTCATAATTATGTTCACTCAACAAAATAACGAATTGCTAGAATCCTAATTCTTGTTGAATGTTGAGTCAAACTTGAGATTCCAAAAGGTCTCATTCTATAGGCTCTTTGTCTCGATCCTTGATATTTTCAAAATTTATACATTCTCTATCCTTAAACTATTGTAACCTTTTTTAAAATTTAATCTTTAATTTTAAGTTTATATTATTTATAATTATAAATTTAAAACCTTTATATACAAGTAGTAATGTGATATCTTTAATTTATAAAAGTATATTTGAAATAGAATAATATATACAAATTGAAATTAATTTGATATAAAAAATCAATGATACTTTTGGAGTTGAGATTGTATTTTTAATGGATTATTAGAATCCCTGAATCAAACACTATAAACCGTTCACTAATGATGCAAAAATTATTAAACTAGAAAAACTGTTGATTATTTTAAATACGAGTAGTTGTACGTTGCGCGTATGGCACAAAATAAGTGTCATATGTATAAGAAGGAAGAGATACACGAAACTTGCACAAAATAAGTGCCATATGTAGAAGAAGAAAGAGATACACAAAACTTACCTACCTATGTCTATTGCCAGTGAATCAAGAGCGCGTCAATCTCCACTAATAGTCCATTCCTTCTGCGCAAAGCAACAAAATTAGAAATAACTCTAACCGATCCCCCTTCCTTTCTTGTCAAATCAACAAAATTAGCAACAAATCTCACAGGTCCCCTGTGTCCGGTGGGAAAAACCGTTGGCCCTGACGTATTTGTTCAACTATCCAAAATGATGGATTTCATTATCACAATGATGCACTCTTGATGAAATGGGATGCACACATATACATCAATGATGTACTCATTCTGATGAATTAATAAGTCATCATGCATAAATAATGATGCACACATTTGGTTCAACCACCCCATATGATGCGTTTGGTTACCACCATGATGTAGTCTTGATGAACTGTGATGCGGTCTCATAAAACAATGATGCACTCGTTCTGTTAACGTTAATACGTCATCATGCACAAATTATGATGCACATATTTTGTTCAATCGCCCCAAATGATACTCTTGGAGACCATCATGATGCAACCCCGATGAACGATGATGCACTACTGTATAAACTTGACTCACTCGTTGTGATGATTTAATGTGTTATCATGCATATATTATAATGTACGTCCAAAAAAGACAAGCTTGTATACATTAGTGATGCAGCTGAGAAACACTATGATGCACACATATATAAAAAGGATGTAGCTGAGAAATATGTTAATAATGATGCGTTCCGGTTTCAGATTGATTATCTTCCTCTTCAAAATGATGAACCAAATTCAAGATTGATGTGTTTCAGAATTAATGAGAACACCCGACAACATAAGTTTAATAATGACGCGCCTAGTTATGCCTATGATGCACTCTAGCTAACCAATGATGCTCTCCCGGTATCTATGCTCCTTTTCCTAAATGATGCTCTCAAGTTCAATCATGATGCGCCTACATGACTAATGATGCACTCATGCTTACAAAATGATGCAATTCCTCTGATGAATGATGAACTCAAATGATGCACTTCATCCTCTAAAAATGATGCATTGCATGCATCAAACTGATGTAGAGGAAGTGCAGATTGTTAAAATTAAAATACATGTCGTTTTTCGAGGAAGGAACATATAAATGATGCGCTTAGTTTACAACATGATGCACATTCGATCGAGTATGATGATCATGTTTTGATGAAATTAGTTGTGTATTGAGTGAATTGCGATCCTTTTATGGTGCAATATGATGCTTTTGCGGTTCAAATTGATGCACATAGTATAGTAGTTGATGCTTCTATATAGTACGATATTTCTATGCAAAATGATACTTTTGTGGTGCAATGTAATGCTTCTCTCACTAACAATTTATATTCTTCCATATGCTTTAACTGGTATTCTTTAAATTCATCATTAATGGAAGTATGGTATGTTGGATGATGTGCATCAATTGCCATTATTAACTTCATTCTGATAGATTTGAGCATTATTTGTATATTGTTCATGGTTACATCAAGTTTATAAATGGGTGCATCATAATGAGTCGAAGGCGCATCATTAAAGTATGCAGGCGGATCATAACGTCTAACAGGTCACAGCTCCGGGTCGTGTGACGAATCGCGTCATTTAGCGGAGGAAACAACGGAGAAACGATTGCTGGGGAAGCGGTTGACAGCTCTGGGGTGGTTGATTGCGACATTGGTTGGAGGATTTCGACGGGTCGGACAGCGGGTCGTTCAAACGAATCTGATGTTGGCCTCCGGTGACTGTTGATGCTGGAAGAGGCTATCATCGGGTTTCTAGCGACCCATCGATCCTTGATGGAGGAGTTGCGGTGGTTTGAGGCTAGAAGTGAGAGGTTGAGGGTAGTGGTTCGATTTTCTGAGAGGTTCAGTAACGTGAAACAAAGATAAGAGTACGGAGAATGGAGGGATGACAATTTTATACTCTCTCCGTCCCTTTTTATAGTTATGTTTTTTTTTCAGTGTCTAATCTATGTACCGTAACATTTTAGTATATAATGTTAAATAACTTATTTACATAAAATAAATTAATGTGTCTAGTTTATAAAAATATATATTTTAGATTATTTTTATAATTTTTTTTTAATAAAATATTAAGTCAAATAAAAATTTTAAAATGAAAGGTAACAATTAAATACAAATGAATAGAGTAATAATAGGAAAGGGATGCCTTAAAATAATCGGCTGCATGGTAGTTATTTAAAATAATGTGTTGCATGGTTATTGAAAAATGGAACTAGGTTTTGGGGTCTGAGACAGATCTAGCTAAGCGTGACACGAGCTGACATGAAGTGGGTAAAAAATTCTTTTCGATCAAGGAAGAGTCAGATATTCTAAGGATTAATAATGCCAAGAAAACCAAAGACTCTTTCCCTTTTGTCTTCACGTCTGCATGGGGAGTTGACGTTCAGATGTTTTTATGGGTTACCTCTATCTGTCCTTTTCAAGAAGAAAACAATTATTTTAGGCATTTGGTAATTATGAAGATATATACCCTATAGTGCCATATCTCTATGGTCTATTACAAAATGATCCTTAAGCTTTGATTATAGTTAAGAAACACATAAACTTGTGGCATCATTGTTGAATCTGTTGACACATACTTAACTATCTTGGTTTTCAATGAGAGGTAGGATCTTTTAAAAGTTTATAGCTTGGTTGTTTGTCTACTACTCCCCCATCCCGGAAAGGTTGTACACTTTGATTTCATGTTCTGTTTTTTAGTGTTTGACTCAAATTATAAATAAGATATAGAATGAAAAAAAAAAATTTAAAAAATATATTTAGAAAATTCATACTACAAATTATGAGATTCATATAAATTATTTAAGTTTCTATATCAAAATATTGATGAATAAAAATCAAAGATTAAATACAACAGAAACATGAAAAAAAATTGACAACATTTGTGGGATGGAGGGAGTATTTATTACTCCCTCATCCCTAAAAAGATCCATAATTTAATTTTTAAATTTGTCTTTGATTTAAATTTCCACTAAGAAGATTTCATTAGAAAATATTCTTAAAACTATATTTAGAAATTTGTATTTAAATTATTGAATTTTATATATTAAATTATTGAAGAAAACATTATAGGTTAAATGCCAAAAATATTTTAATTTATTTTTAAGGATCGAGAGAGTACGGTTTAAAGCCGCTTAGTCCCCTCTGCCTCTCGCGGCTTGTTTTCTTCGACAGTAGATGTCGTGCATCGTCCATAGTCCAGCGTCGCCACCTTGCTTTCCATGTGTTGCTTGCCCGCCCTTGGAACTCTGCGCGTGTCTAGCCTCTGCTTGGCCTCTCCTCCGGGTGGGCTATGGCTGGTTACAACTTTGGATTTTCTCTAGGCCGGTCGCTCCTCCGTGCAAGCCATGGTTGGCCGTGATGTTTCGGGTTCTCTCCAGGGGGCTTCCATCGCGAGTCTGCCTCCTCTGGTCTCTCCATCTGGCACATCGATGCCTCTCCAACATATTTGGTGTCTGGCTAGCGGTGACCTCTAGCGTGCTCTTGGCCTTATTGTGGTGATGGTTTGGGTGGTTAAGTGTGGGGTTCATTTATAAAGTGGTCATGGCAGATGGTACGTGAAAGGCTCTACCTCCAGGCGCTAGTAGAATTAGGTGATAGGCCGCTTTGGTTGTTTGTGGATATTCAAGTCGTCGTCCCTAGAGGCAACTTTTATGGATTGGCCTAGAAGGTTGCAATTCTTTTGTTTTTGGCATGACTGAGTGGAGACTAATTCTGCCTGAAACAACGAGTTGTTGATACTCTCCAAGCTATTCGGGCCTAGAGTTTCCTGGATAGCTCAAGCCCGGTCGCTAGGAAATGAATTGGTTCCAATTGTTGGTGTTCTTGTCTTATGCAGGTGTAGTCTCAGTATTAGCATGGTAGTCATCCTTAGGTGTGGAGGCTTACTACTAATAGATTGGTGGAATGTATGAGTGTTGGAGGATATGAATTCCTTAGGCATGTATGAGTGTTGGAGGATATGAATTCCTTAGGCTCATCTCTAACACCAGCCTCAACATCCCAAGTATTTGGCTTAAGCCGTTTAGATGCCTACTTTTCTTAGTTTTGTTTTAAGGCCCGTTTGGTACAAGTTGTGATTGATTTCCATTGATTGCATCTTTCACCAAAAAGCTATTAATGGGAAGACGATACCCTTGTATATTAGATTAAGATGTTTCATTTTGCCCTTTTGGGTAATACCATTCCTAGCTTTATAGGATTCACATGATTGGTATAAATGAAAGGGAAACTTTCAAATACCCCCCTGAGATTTGTCATAATCTGCAGTTTACCCCCTCGGTTTTCAGAAATCTGCAGTTAATCCCCTGAAGTTTAGTAAAATCTTCAATTACCCCCCTTGACCAGTTGTGTTGCTAATTGACTCTTAAAGATTTTAGTAATAATTACACTAACTATACTAAAAAA
>JBBYHH010472902.1:0-11292 GCA_038382905.1 Daphne laureola
CCCTCAATTAGACTAATTTAGCCTCAATTGCATCATTCCTTAACATTACAAACTTTAGGGCTCCAAACCCTAGAATTTGAATTTCTTCAATTCATGAACAATAGATGATGCATAGCATGTTATGAACTCAATACTAACATTAGAACATGATTACAACTCCATTCCTAACCATAGAGCTCAGAAATATCACCTTTGAAAATGATCCCAACTCAGAAATCTTCAGAAATGTTGGATGAACAAAGTTCCAAGCAGAGAATCCTTCCTCTGATCAAGAATCTTCCATGAAACACCCTTCACCTTCGATTTTTGATTAGGATTTGGTGAATATTGAGCTAGGGTGAGGTTGGGTCGTAGTTCATTAGCTTAAGGTTGAAGACAATTTGTGAAAATGGAACTGAATCCCGTTTTTCGGGTTTTCACCCCTTATATTTTTTTACTGTCTAGACCTCCAGGCGATCACCTGCACTCCTTTCGTTCGCCTGGAGGTTCACCTAACCCCCTGCCCAACTTCACCCAGGGTCAGGTGATCGCCTGTGCTGGGTGTCCTTCGCCCAGACACTCGCCTGCCCCTCTGGCCCAATTGTCTAACGGTCCAGGCGATCGCCTAGTCCAGGGTTCCTTCGCCTGCTGGGTCGCCTAACCGTCAGTAAATTTCCATCTTTAGGTCCAGGCGATCGCCTGCACCAAGCTCCACTCGCCTGGTCAGTCGCCTGACTCCCTTCTATTTACCTTCTTTGGACCCAGGTGATCGCCTGTTAGAGCGTCCATTCGCCTGGCCGGTCGCCTGGTCCACTGTAAAAACCTGTCTTCCTTTTTCCATCCCCAGGCGATCGCCTGCTCTAGGCACGTTTCACCTGGGTGTTCGCCTGAAACCCAGAAATCCTGTAAAGCTCCGTTCTACCTCCGTACCTTAACCCGAACATCCTAAACACATTTAAACATCAATTTACCTCAGAACAACATCACATACATGCAACATACATCATCTCAAGCTTAATAAAGACCAACATAGGCCAATCAATAATAAACATAAGCGATCAAAATCCTTTACCTTGTGTTTTGGCGGCGAGGTTCACAACTGCCGACCAACTTCCGTTGCCACGTCCTCACTTGCTCAGAGTGGGTGTAACACCATGGATCCCTTCGCCTGGCCAGTCGCCTGGCTCCCTGCCTGTTATACCTTAAGGGTCAGGCGATCGCCTGCAAGCATGGTCTGCTCGCCTGGCCGGTCGCCTGGACCACTGTCCAATTTGTTCTTTGGGGGTCAGGCGATCGCCTGTCAGGAGCCCCGCTCGCCTGGCCGGTCGACTGATCCCCTGTCCATTTCCCATTTTTCATTTTCCTCCCCAGGCGATCGCCTGCCCTTAGGCGCGCTTCGCCTGGGGGTTCGCCTGCTCAGCTGAATTTCTGAAAAACCTCGTTTTCTTCCCGTACACTTAACCAAAACACTCCAAACAAGTTCGTTCAACATTAAACCTAAAAAACACACCCAATTCATGCGATAATTAATAACTTTGACACCAATTAATGCCAAAATTAACCAATCGAAATCCTTTACCTTTTATCTTGGCGGCGAAGTAACTTGTCCGCGGACCATTTCCATTGATGAATTGTTGCCGGATCAGGGTGGGTGTAACACCCTTACCTAATGACGTACAATCCTTTACGCGAAAACCCGAGTGATAACATCCGATGAAGTTCTGATTGAACTCCTGCGGTCTACAACCACTAGACAATAGAATATGTAAGGGTTTGACTTAGTCAATCTTGCCACATTTTCACTAATGGTCAACCCTTTGACCAAAAGTCAACCAGTTGATCCATTTGATCAACCCAAGCTAAAAGTGGTCAAACCAATTTGTAATTTTACTTAATTACCACTTAAGCATTAATTAAACATCATTCCTTACTAAATATCAACAAAGTCCCTGAACTTTACCAAAATATTCAATTTTGGCCCAAATTCTCTTAAAGTGGAAAAAACACCTAAAGTGTGCCAATTTCTTTCTCAACTTCATAGAAGTCCAATTTCACTCAATTTATCCTTAATTACAAACCAAGTCCTCAAACTTTAGCTAAATGTTCAATTTGGCCCAAACTTTACAAAGTGGCCAAAAGTATCCAATTTCACATTAAATCTTCAAATGAGCTTAATTATACTTTATTGGTGATGGACACGCCCAAACCAAGTCTCCAAGGCCCAAAGTGGGTCCATAGAACCAAAAAGCCCGCAAGAACGTATGAGTCAGCAACTCAGAAAAGAGGGCCCATTAAAATCGGCTGAGGACATCATACCCGAACGCATTCATCCTCAACCCGAGGTCATGCCCTCAACGCATTACGACCTGATGGCTTGCATTCAGAGTATATTTTCCACCTGTCCTCTGACACCCGCCGCCTCTTTCCTATCAAATTATTACAGATGTGCCACTCTATTAGACAAGACTATATAAGACTACATTATTCTTTCATTTAAGGTAACTATTCACTCTACCTTGAGGTCTGGCACATTCTCTCTACCCAATTATACTGACTTAAGCATCGGAGGACCCTCCGCCGGGCAAAACTCCAGCGCGGTCTATAGATTCTGTTAATCTCGTAGGTTAGACCACCAAGATATGGAGGTGGAACTGAATATAGCACTACTAGAAAAACTGTGAAAACCAAGATCCAGTACCAACGGGCTTACCCGTTGGAACGATACCTTTGGTATTTGCATCGTTGGTATGATGCTTACCAACGGGCTGACGCGTTGGTGAATTTGTTTTCTACCAACGGACTCACCCGTTGGTGTCAAAATCTGGTGGCCGGAATAACTGAACCAACGGGTGAGCCAGTTGGTATAGGTATACCAACAAGTCAGCCCGTTGAAACTAATACCAACAGGTCAGTCCGTTGGTACAGATACCAACAGGTCAGCCCGTTGGTACTTATACCAACAGGCCCACTCGTTGGTAATTGTACCACAGGTCAACCCGTTGATACATGCATTTAAAAAAAAAATTACCCAGCCACCTTCCCTATTAGGATTCTAACCCTCTCCCTCTCACTCCTCTGCAAACACAAGTGACACACGAATCACTAAGCTGCTTAGACATCTTTGATATATAAGAAACATTATTCCTTATCTACTAATTAATGTACCAACGAGTAGCCCGTTGGTACAGCTCACCATACCAATGAGTAACCCGTTGGTACAGCTAACCATACCAACGAGTAGCCCGTTGGTACAACTAACCATACCAATGGGTTACTCGTTGGATCTAGCTAAATAATTGAGAATTTTTTTTTCTCATATTCATCATTATTTCCTAATCACATTTTTAATCCCCAATTGACAAGAAAAATTATTATTTAATAAAATTTTATTATCCAACAAACTTTGAAACAATTATTTAATATCAATATTATGATCATCTCTTTTGACTTACATTTATATTGAATTTTATGCAAAAAGTAAATTGTATAAAATGCATATTTTAATACCCAAAATTTTTATTATAACTTAGAATATGAAAAAAACTGTTAACTTAGGACAGTACCAACGGGCTGCCCGTTGGAACTAGCTAAATAATTGAAAAAAATAAATTTTCTCATATTCATTATTATTTCCTAATAACTTTTTTAATTCTCAATTAACAAGAAATTTTTTTTTTTAATAAAATTTTATTATCCAACAAACATTGAAACAAAAGATGAAACAAATATTTAATATCAATATTATGATCATACATTTAGTTATCCTTATTCTCTTTTGACTTGCATTTATATTAAATTTTATGCAACAAGTAAATTATATAAAATGCATATTTTAATACCCAAGATTTTTATTATAACTTAGAATATCAAAAAACCTGTTAACCTAGGACAGTACCAATAGGTTGCCCGTTGGTATCATTGACTCTTCCAACGGGCTGTCCGTTGGTACAGCTAACAATACCAACGAGCAGTCCGTTGGAATAGTCACCGTACCAACGGGCTGTCCGTTGGAACTAGCTAAATAATTGAAAAAAATAAATTTTTTCATATTCATCATTATTTCCTAATGACATTTTTAATCCTCAATTGACAAGAAAAATTAGTATTTAATAAAAAATTAGTATGTAACAAACTTTGAAACAAAAGATGAAACAATTAGTTAATATCAATATTATGATCATACCTTTAGTTATCCTTATTCTCTTTTGACTTGTATTTATATTAAATTTTATGCAACAAGTAAATTGTATAAAATGTATATTTTAATGCCCAACATTTTTATTATAACTTATAATATCAAAAAAATTGTTAACCTTAGACAGTACCAACGGGCTTCCCGTTCGTATCATTGACCATTCCAACGGGCAGCCCGTTGGAACAGTCACCGTACCAACGGGCTGCCCATTGGTAACATATTTTTTTATTTTTATTTTTATTTTTTAAATGATAAAATACGGTACTAACGGGTTATCCGTTGGTAACCTATATATTCCGGCCATACCAACGGGCAGCTTGTTGGTATGTTGTTATCGGAGAATTTACCAACGGGTTATCTATTGGTACGTACCAACAGGTTAATTTACCTGTTGGTTCAGTCCATTGATTTTGACAGATTTTTTAGTAGTGAATATCGCAACAATTTTTAATAGTTACAATTTTTCATAAAAAATTACACAACGAACACTCAAGTATCAATAAATAAAGTACAGTACATAAAGAATATATAACTTACCATTTTTATCTCACAAATATTACATCAATGTTTTCAATAAATAAAGTTTATTCATAGAAATTTACACAAATAACGTAAGTAACAATAAATAAAATACATTATATAAAGAATACACAACTTATCAATTTTCCTCTCACAAATATATATACCACATCAATTGGAATGATAATTAAAAAAATTCATAATTGTTTTACATAAAAAATAAAAAATACTCAAATAACAATTATTCGATAATTAAAGTTTGTTTAGAGAAATTTACACAAAGAACGTAACACTCAAGTGACAATAAATAAAATACATTATACAAAGAATACAAAACTTCTCAATTTTTCTCCCACAAATATATACCACATAAATTGGAACAATAATTAAATTTTGTTCATAAATTTTTTACACAAAGAACACTCAAATAATAATAAATAAAATATGTTATACAAAGAATACACAGTTTATTAATTTTTGTCTCATAAATATCATATCAATCTTCCAATAATTGAAATTTACTAATAAAAACTATAGAAAGAAGAGAAAATAACTCAAAACTAAAATAACGAGAACAAAAAAAAGAAAAAGATAAGAGATTTTAAAAAATTACAAATGAAAAACAAAAAAATTGACACGTGAAGGGGGTGAAGGTGCAGAGAACCCACCAATTTTTTTTATTTCTTATTTTTATGAAAAGAACCCACCCATTTTATTGTATTGTATTCTATGGATGATGAGTTTTACTATCAAATAGTCTCCTAAATTATGTTAATTCGCGCATTTTAATCTTTATATTATAAAATGTGACAACTCAATCCATATATTATGTAAGTTTAAGCACTTTAGTCCTTCAATTCGATAACTCGCTCAATGAGACTATAACGTTGTTAATGTTTTGACAGATAAGTGACTTAATTGTAAGAATTTAAAGCATTAAATTACAAATACTTAAGTTCAAAACTTTAAGAGACGGTAGTGGCTACCCCTACTCCTCTGTTCAACCGACTCACCCATTCAGAAAATCCAGTAAGATGATATTTTTGTTAGATTTGATAATTTAAGGGATTTTTGGCATAAATTAGAAAGAAATAGGATCATAATAGATATTTTCTCAAAAGTCAACTAACATTCCAATGATCAAATGGGTAAAGTGTTTGACAATATATAATTGAGAGACTGAATTGACTCATTTTATAATTCAAAGACTAAAACAATTGATTCAACATAATTTAAAGAACTATATAATAATAAAGCCTATATAATATCAATTGCCGAGTGATCAATACACAAATATTGAGTTAGTAGTTAATCAACACATAAATACAACATTTTTTAATAATATGAAAAACATGCATGATATTTCATAATTTCTGTGCGAAAAGTAGTGGCGCATATTCACCATCAATGTGTTTTCAAATCTTATTAATTACTATCTCCCCTTACTGAAAAATTGAAACATTTCTTTTTTGATGTTTACACTCAAATTATTACTTACTAAATGAAAATATTAAGAAAATTTGAGAAAAAATATATGTAGAAACTATATATATTGATTTATAGTTTACATTCAAATTATTTAATTTTATATATTTAAATATTGAAGAAATCAAATTATAAATTAAATGATGAAAACAAAAAACATCAATTTTCCAGAGACAATTGTAGTACTGCGCTACGTAAACTAAAAGATAAATGTGCATTTTTTTTTGTAGTTTAGTAATTAAATTTCTAAAGTATATTAATGGAACTCGATCTAAACCTATCTCTATGGCCCTGCCAGGGTTTCTCGGAGACTTCAGAGCTGGTAGTGTTGGCTTTCTAGGAGCTTCCTCCTTCGTCAGCATCAAGTTTGGTCTTCTCTGCAGTTAAACCCTTCTGGTATGGTTCGCGTGGATTTGATGGTTCATTTTGGCCGTTGGAATGGAACCAAAGAGGACAAGTTTGTGTTCGGGAAAGACCAAGTGGGAGATCATGGTGGATCGGTGTTCCCCTGTTCCTAAATATGGCGGCTGGTGCGATGGATGTGTGGAAGGGCCAGGTTGAAGCGGCGGCGGGTAATTCCACGATTGATGTGTGTGGCAGCGGTGCTCTGTGTGGGGGCTCGGTTGAGACGGCATTACCGGGATCATGGGCTGCGGCGGCTGGCCTCCCCTTCGCGGCTTCCAGCAGTGGCTCCTGCCGTGCCCAGCGGTGGGGACTGCGGTTCCCTACGGTTCCAATTTTTGTGTGGGCGTTGGCCGGAGCATGGTATTTAGCTGTACTAGGAAGTAACTTGGTTCGAGTTGGGAGATGAGACAATGATTACTTGTTTGAAGAACGATGGTTATCTTGTGGTCTATGATTTGAAGAACTATACTCGTTCCTCAGCAATCGTATATCGTGTACTATCTTAATGATCAATCTCAGTAAGGGGTGAATAATATGGTGTGTGTGGGAGGAACCATGTTGTGGTGGGAGCAACAAAGATGGGGTTGGGTATCCAGCCTCGGCCTCAGCCATGAAATTTTGGCATCAAGGTTGGCTGGGTATAGAGTCGATCTCGTTATTCTCCGATGGCTTATGGCTCATAATATTGGTTAGTTTATTGGGTAACTTACAAAAAATCTCATGAGGTTAGGTGAAATCTCAAGTTTCTCCCCTCGATTTTAGGAAACTTGCAGAAATCCCCCTAAGGTATTGTAAAACTTTCAACTACCCCCCTCAACAGTTAATCTAGTTACATTTTCTGTTAAATTCGTGAAGAAATTTTCTATTTACATCCCAAATGTTAGAGTAAAATTATTAGGGTTAAAACATTTATGATGTAATTAGGTAATTTCTTCATGAATTTAATGAAAAATTAAATGGAATTAATTAATGAGGGGGGTAGTTGAAGATTTTACAGTACCTTAGGGAGTTTTCTGAAGGTTTCTCAAAACCGAGAAAGAAAACTGGAGGTTTCACCTAACCTTAAAGGGTTTTTTGTAAGTTACCCTAATTAATTTTAACAGCCAGTTAATAAATGAGAAATTGTTTTAGTTATTACTTGCCTTAAGCCTTCGGTTGTGACTTATTAACCTTATTGTAATATGTTTGATTTATCATTTTAGAACCTGGACCTTAGAAAACTTTTTTTTTTTTTTTTTTGTGGCTGGTTTTCTTGTCATGATATTGTTATTTTCGCTGCAAGCTTTCCAATTGAATATTATATCTTTTCCTTTTTCTCTACCTGTTTCCTTTGAACCCTTTTAAATGGTACATGATGATGTGTATATTACCCTTGATTGATTATTTTGAAGCATGATTACTAGTTAACACTAACACTGTTTCTTACATGGGCAAAGGTTAGTGAGTAAACATGCCCACTTCTACCATGCTCCATGTCTACCTTGTCGTTGTTAAGTTCCATTAAATTCAAAAATCAGCATGTCTACTTTTCCATGAAACTTATTTCCAAGTATGATAGTCTCTTCTAAGTATGTCTCCATTATCGTAATGCATGACTGTTTCCAAATCTTCCTTTACTGCTTGATTGTCAGGTGTTCTCTGTTGCATGCCGGTGGTAGTCCCTGCTACCACCCTCAATGTACCTTTACAGTTTTCTGCTTTACCTTCCTTCCATTCTTTCTTCTCGAGTAAGGTACTAACTATTTATGTTGAGAACTATGTGATTCATCTTATCCCTCTCTAAGTAGTATCACTGATACTGAAAGGGTACGTAGGCAACCTCCGGGTCCGAGGAACTTCTTTATCTTATAGTTTGCAGGTACATGTTCCGGATTTCTCCAGACTCTTCTCGACTGACTGTTCGAGGGACGTGAAGCTTGAAGTGGACGTTATGGACTTAAGTTGTATTTTCCTTCATTTCTTCGTTCTTTCTTTTAACTTGTAATTCTCGTACATACTTAGAGAACTGCGGACTTGTAAACGGACTTTAAAATCCTTTTTTTTCTTTTATTTTATTTAAAATAAGTTTGATTTCTTCCTTTACAAGTCTTAAAATATTTTCAAACCTGAAGATTGTGAATCGTCATTCCCCGAGTTAGCTCTGTTTTACCAAACAGCTGGAATGACGGGTTTATATAACAAATGTAATGTAAGTATTTTGTTATGCACCAATTAGTGGATTACCTAGAACCTTGTTGCATATTAGTCTCGGCTCCCTTCGCAAACCCAAAAATGTAAATTGTTTTTCAAAAACTTGATCACGCCTTCACATTAATTTTTCTCGTATAAATATCTAATTAATAATTCAAAAATGTTTTTTTTCAAACTTATATTTACTAGTATTAATTTTTATAACAAAGAACAACTTCGGTAGTACTAAAATTGAAGTTCAGTTTCTCTCCGGTACAAAAGAGTGTTGGAATTCTCTGGCGCATCAAGAACTTCATGAGTTGGTACTCCTACTTACTATAACTAAAAGTAGTTGTGAGTTCAAGTCAGAAGAAGAAACCTCATTAGGGCATCTTTTATCAAAGTAAGGGCATTTTGATAAAAATGTACTAATGAGCTTAGATGAGCCCAAATATGTGAAATGTAATAGTTTACAATTATTTTGTATAATTCCAAACCTCATTTTGTATCTATTTCTATCTTCAGAACCTTTTATCAAAGTATGGGTACTTTGGTAACTTTGGTACAAGGTGTATGCATCTTGTACCATTGAATAACTCCATTAAAAGTATATTATGTATATATTTCGAATTATGGAGTATTATTATGGGAACATAGGTTATTTATCTTAAGAGATAAATGGCTAGTGGAATGGGAAGAATGAGAAGCCATGGTAAGCTTTAAGACTTAGTGGAAAGCTTAATGGCTATTAGTAATGGAATTATTCTAAAGGTCATTTTCTTCACCTATAAATAGTGAGTGAAATGGTCATTTAGAATTACACTTGGTTCACATATTCTTCTTCTTCTTCTTCCTCTCTTGCGCAACTTTCTTGGGAATTTTAGGTGATTAAGTGTGAACTTACACTTTTTCCTCTCCTCTTGGTAGTCATCATCTTGTCCATTCTTCTTCCCTTCCTTCTTGGTGAAAGAAACCTTTTTCCTCATCTCTTCATCCGCCATCAACAAGCAAGAAAATGAGCATATGTTTTAGGAGCAAAGAATTATAAATTCCTTAAGCTATTTTCAAAGGTGAAAGGTACTAATATTTTGGCTTCATCTTGTTCTTTTATGATCTATCTTTTCAGATATATTCTTATAGAAAATGAGCATGATATTAGTGAGATATCATGTGTTTAATCTTCTATATAATCATTGAACTTGTATGAACATGAACATGTAATGAGAATCTTAAAGATCTTAAATCTTCACTTTTGTATGCACCGATTTAAATAGCCTTATATGTCCTTCTTCTGTTTCCAGAAAAGGACTAAAATTTTTTGCCTAACAATAATCACATGTCCTGTAAGATCTAATCAAATAAGTCTTATATTCCATCCTCATGGATTTCATAAATGTGTTCTTGCTTGTCTGCCAAAATTTATTTTGCCAAAGATAAGTTGCAACATTCATTTTGATCTTCCCGGCTTGATTTCGTTACAATTTCGAATTATCTGGGTTTAGATGAATCCAATGGGTAAAACTATGAATCCTACCCCATAGGTTCATTTTACCATCCCACCTTTCACTTCACATGAGATCCATCAAATTCTCAATATGTTTGATCTTCATCTAGTATTAAATACCCGAGATGTGCAAGTAAGATTTTATAATGAAATCAGTAGAAGTCTAACTTTTATTCATCTTCTCGATCTCATCAAGTTGTTTGCCAACAAATGTGATCTCAAAGTTCACACTTCTCATTTAGGTTTTTTCCATCACTATGAGAGACTTGACTGACACCTAGATCAATGAGTGGATTTATGGTGCGGTACCCCAGCTTTGGCGGGAAAAATACCCACCTTCACTCCCGCTCGATCGGTCATTTGACTACCAACCTAATTGGTGTGACTATCAAGACCTCATCTATAATCGAGGACTCGTCTTCAACTAAGAATAAAGTGAATGCCCTGCTTTGGCAGGGACACTTCACGATAATCGAACACTTGACGTGTCTCATGATAGATGACAAGTGTCTAAGTCAAATTTTGAGCATCTTTAAAACATGTTTGCAACGTACTTCAGGATAATTTTAAGGCATACCTCACTTCTCGATATTACAAAAGTTGATCCTAATAATAAAAATTTACAACATGTAAACTTATAGCTTCTAGGGTAGTAACATGTTCATTTACTCTCCTTTTAATAAGGTCTTTCTATTAAAAGTGTTCCCACTATTTTATCTAATGATAGCCCTCGACTAAACAATCTGAAACACCTTTAGCGCGTTAGAGGTGTTTTAGCGGGCCAAGATCCCAAGTACCCCATTCAACTCAAACCCACTTTGGTTGGTGCTTCAATAATGGTCAGTATAGGTAGGCACTATGCCAATTGCATCATTATACAATTCTTGGAGCATTGAGTAAAGCGTAGAATACGGTATCCCGCTTTGACGGTAATACCCATTTTACCTCCCACTCAATCTGGTCTCCATTTCAAGTCAATCCGGTTGTCACCACAACCCCCGTGCCCAGCGCAGCGGAAACTATTGCGGAAGCGGAA